>WOXC01012037.1:0-231307 GCA_011680675.1 Gymnobelideus leadbeateri | reverse complement strand
CTTTCTCTGTTTTATCTCTTCCTGATTTAGGAATCAGTACCATATTTGTGTCATAGAAAGAGTTTGGTAGGACTCCTTCTTCACTAATTTTCCCAAATAGTTTGTAGAGTATTGGAATCAATTGTTCTTTAAATGTTTGATAGAATTCACTAGTGAACCCATCTGGCCCTGGAGATTTTTTCCTAGGGAGTTCATTGATGGCTTGTTTGATTTCTTTTTCTGAGATGGGGTTATTTAGGTAATTCACTTCCTCTTCAGTTAATCTGGGCAATTTGTGATTTTGTAAATATTCATCCATTTCACTAAGATTGTCATATTTATGTGCATACAATTGGGAAAAATAATTCCTCATTATTTTTTTGATTTCCTCTTCATTGGAGGTAGATTCACCCTTTTTATTTTTGATACTCATAATTTGGTTTTCTTCTTTCTTTTTTTTTATCATATTGACTAAGGGTCTATCAATTTTGTTGATTTTTTCATAAAACCAGCTCTTGGTTTTATTTATTAATTCAATGGTTTTCTTAATTTCAATTTTATTAATCTCACCTTTGGTTTTCAGTATTTCTAATTTAGTACTAAATTGGGGATTTTCAATTTGTTCTTTTTCTAGCTTTTTCAATTGCATGTCCAATTCACTGACCTCCCTTCTCTCTGCTTTAATTAAGTATGCACTCAGGGATATAAAACTTCCCCTGAGAACTGCCTTTAGTGCATCCCACAAATTTTGGTATGTTGTTTCATTATTATCATTCTCTTGAATGAAATTATTGATTGTTTCTATAATTTCTTGTTTGACCCACCAATTTTTTAGGATTAAATTGTTTAATTTCCAATTAGTTTTTAGTCTATCTTTCCATGGCCCTTTATTGCATATAATTTTTATTGCATCATGATCTGAGAATGATGCGCTTACTATTTCTGCCTTTCTGCACTGGATTGTGAGGTTTTTATGCCCTAGTACATGGTCTATTTTTGAGTATGTACCATGCACTGCTGAGAAGAAAGTAAATTCCTTTTTATCCCCATTCAGTTTTCTCCAGAGATCCATCATATCTAGTCTCTCTAAGATTCTATTCACCTCCTTAACTTCTTTCTTGTTTATTTTGAGGTTAGATTTATCGAGTTCAGAGAGGGGGAGATTAAGGTCCCCCACTAGTATAGTTTTGCTATCTATTTCTTCCTCTAATTCCTTTAACTTCTCCTCTAGGAATTTGGATGCTATACCACTTGGTGCATATATATTAAGTAGTGATATTGCTTCATTCTCAATGGTGCCTTTTAGTAGGATATAGTTTCCTTCCTTATCTCTTTTAATTAGATCTATTTTTGCTTTTGCTTTATCTGAGATAAGTATTGCTACCCCTGCTTTTTTTACTTTAGCTGAGGCATAATAAATTTTACTCCAACCTTTTACCTTTACCCTGTGGGTATCCCTTTGTTTCAAATGTGTTTCTTGAAGACAGCATATTGTAGGATTATGGTTTTTAATCCATTCTGCTATCCGCCTCTGTTTTATGGGAGAGTTCATCCCATTCACATTCACAGTAATGATGACTATCTGTCTCTTCCCTTCCATCCTATTCCCTCCCCTGTTTATGTTTTTGTTTCTTCCTTCTCCCTTCCCCTCCTTGAAGTTTTCCCTTTTGACTGCCCCCTCCCTCAGTGTTCCC
The DNA here is from genome assembly GCA_011680675.1 of Gymnobelideus leadbeateri. NCBI lineage: Eukaryota > Metazoa > Chordata > Mammalia > Diprotodontia > Petauridae > Gymnobelideus > Gymnobelideus leadbeateri. Next base: position 229,634 of record WOXC01012037.1, on the reverse strand, counting down.
ACCCAGTGACCCCCCTTCTTAACCTACCCTCTCCCCTTACTACTATTTCCCTCCCTTATAATCCCTCCCTTTAGTCTCCTCCTTTTCACCCCCCCTTACCCTCCCACTATCTATAGGACACAACAAATTTTTATACTTATCAGAGTAAATTACTCCCCGTTTGATTCCAAACCAATGAGAGTAAATTTCAAACAATGCTCCTCTCCCTCCCTCCAATTCCTCTATTTAATGAATTTATGTGTCTATTCACGTTAGATTCTTAAACTTCACTGATTAATTTGATCCTTCTTTGAACCAGAACCAGTGAGAATAGTGTTTAAATGATGTTCCTCTCCCTCTTACTTTCCCTTCTTCTATAGTGTGTTTTGATGCCTCTTCAGATGGCATATTTTACCTTTTCCTAGCTCATCCTTTCCTTTTTCCCATTACAGTACCATTGATCCCCTTAATAGTCTTTTTTTTTTTAGACTCCATGTTAGTGCATTCATACCCACACCCTCTAAGTATAACCCTTTTGCAGGTCATGATAATCATAGAGATTTCAAATATTGACAGTTATCAGCTCCACATATAGGGATGTGAACATTTTGCTCTTGTTGCATCCCAGGTAATGAGCTTGTGTTTGTGAGTGTGGGTATGTGCACTTCTGCATGTGTGAGTCTATGTTACCCTTGTTTACCTTTTTATGTTCTTCTGGAGTCTTGTAATTGGAGATCAAATTTTCCATTGAGCTCTGGCTTTTTCATTAGGAAAGTCTGGAAGTCCCTTACTTCATTAAACGTCCATCTCCTTGCCTGAAAGATTATGCTCAGTTTTGCCGGGTAGTTAATCCTTGGTTGTAGTCCTAGCTCTCTTGCCCTACGAAATATCAAATTCCAGTCCCTCCGCTCTTTTAATGTAGAAGCTGCTAGGTCCTGTGTGATCCTAACTGTAGTTCCTCGATATTTGAATTGTTTCTTTTTGGCTGCTTGTAGAATTTTTTCTTTAATCTTATAATTCTGGAATTTGGCTACTATATTTCTTGGAGTTTTCAGTTTGGGATCTCTTTCAGGAGGAGTCCGGTGAATTCTATCAATAGCTATTTTATCTTCTGATTCCAGGACCTCAGGACAGTTTTCTTTGACAATCTCTTGGAGGATGTTGTCTAGACTGCTTTTCTCATCATGGCTTTCTGGTAGACCAATAATTCTTAGGTTGTCTCTCCTGGATCTGTTCTCTAGGTCAGTTATTTTTCCAGTGAGATATTTTACATTTTCTTGCAATTTTTCGATCATCTTGTTTTTTTCGATTGACTCCTGCTGCATCATAGAGTTCTGAGTTTCAGTTTGGTTGTATCTAATTTTTAGTGAATTATGGTCTTCAGTAAGTTTTTGAAGTTCCTTTTTTAGGGAGGTATTTTCTTTTTCCAAGTTGGTCATTGCCTCCCTGATTTGGTCTTTAAAATTTTTCTTAAGCTCCTCCAGGAATGCTATTTGGGCTTGAGACCAGATCATGTTTCCTTCTGTGGTCTCTGGTGTGGGCAGAGAGTCTATATTGTCCTGTGTGTTTTGTTGTTCTTGCCCTGCATAGTATGCTCGAATAGACTTTCTTGCCTTCCCCTTCTCCTTTTCAGCTTCCTTCCTTCCCATTGTGACTTCCTGTTTCTTAGTGTCTCAGGCTATGAGTTTGGGGCCTGATCCTTGACTTTGAATACCTCTGGGTGGCTAGTTTATGGCTAAGTCAGGGAAGTCAGTGAGGAATGTAGATGTGTAGGTGGGGATGAGTCTGACCACTTCAGATTTCTGCCTCTATACCCCTGGGCTATAAGTAGGCTTTTGTTGGTAAGGTGAGGTGGGGCTAGTTGGGTCCCCTCCCTCTCTTCTCTTCAAATTCCTGGCTGTCTCAGTTACACCCTTTCTTGGAGATTCTCAAGCCTGAGGCTATTTCCATTAACTTGGGATTTCAATCTGGGTGGGAGACTTATCTTTGGGTTTTCTGCTTCATGAAGGAGGGATGGGAGGATCTGAGCAGCTAGAATTTACTTTGCCATTCCAGCCCCTGTATCATACAGGCAGGCAGTTTCTAAATTTCCAGGCTGGGGGCTGAATGCAGCCTGAGAAGCCACTCTCTCCACTGGGGGCCCGACTCTCCTACCTGGCTCCAATGATCCGTTCCCTCTGCCAGATGACTGCGATTCGTCCTTGGTAAGTCTGCAGGCTGGGGCTTTTTCTCTCTCTGGTGTAGTCTGCTTGCCTGCTCTTAGGTCTGAGCTGTGCAGACCCCACGCGCTCTGCGCTCGACCTGTGCGGACACTCTGGGCAACCTCCTGGGCTGGATTCTGCCACACTCTGTCTTCCACTGGGCTTCGTCACTCCGGAATCTGCTCAGATTTACCCTTTTGGACTTAGTGACAGAGGAGCTCAGCGAGGTTACTGCTTCCTTTCCGCCATCTTGGCTCCGCCCCTGGGGGCACAATTCTTAATATTATAGTATTAAAGTTTTTTTTTCCTCTTTCATGTTTTTTTCTTGAGGTTTCCCTGGGAGAATACAAATAGCAATGCTCCAAAAGTCATTGCCTAAAATTTTCATAGACATAGGGATTATAGGGCTTCCTTCAGGGAGCACATGTTGTGTTCTAACTAAGGAATTCCTGGGGAGAAATGTCTTTGCATTGTCGTGAACAACAAACTAGTGAATTTGTCTTCCATTATTTTTTCTTCTGTAAGAATTATTTTGTGGTGGATTCTTTTACTTTTTCCTCTTCTTGTTATTGCTAAAGTTTTCTGGATTTGGGGCCTTACATACTTTAGTGTGCTGAAAAATGTCTCTTCAAAAATCATCTCTATCTTTCTCTTGCTCTCTCTTCATCTTTAACTTTCCTGGGGAAGTTTGTGTGCTGAATTTGAATTAAGAATTTCATATCCTTGTCACTTAAAGTATATGGACTTCAGTTCCCTTATCTGTAAAATGAAGGGGTTGGTTTACATTACCTCTAGCATCTTTTTTTTTTAAAGCAATTGGGGTTAAGTAACTTGCTCAAGGTTACACAGCTAGTCATTATTTATGCGTGGGTGCTCATTTTCTGAGGCCAGATCTGATCTCGGGTCATCCCAACTCCGAGGCTGGTGCTCTTACTCACTGCGCCACCTAGCCGCCCCTTTAGGGCAATTGGGGTTAAGTAACTTGCCCAAGGTTACATGGCTAGGTTTTTCTTTGTGTGGATTAAGTGTCGGAGGAACTCAGGTCCTTCTGACTCCAGGGCCGGCACTCTATTCACTGTGCCACCTAGCCGCCCCTTCTAGCATCTTTTATAATTATAAATATATTACTCTATTATCTTTCATTTGCCTTTGTCATAATCTTGTGATATTCTACATTGAAACACATTACATTTTGTACGCGATATATATCCTCCTACTAGATTGAAAACTCTTTTAGGGCACCATAATTTTATCCTTAACAAATAGTATGGTGCCTTACATGAAATAGGCATATAGCGGTTGTAGATCAAATTGAGTTAAATTTATGTAGAATTGAAAGTTCATAGATTTGCACCCCAAAAGGAATTTCTACTCTATAAATGAATTCCCTCCTTGAACAAATGGAAAACTGAGCCTCCACGAGATTGTTACTTGATCAAAGTTGTACATGTAGTAAGTAGCTGAGATATCCTTCAAACACAGGACATATGACTCCTGATCTTATAATCTTCCCATTGCACCATATTTCCTCAGCAATATTTTATTCTATTATGAACCAACTTGTTTGAAATTTCATATTTAATATATGCTACAGTGGTCATGAGACCAGAAGGAAGTGTGACAGAGTTGAAAGGGAACTGGATCTAAAATTCCTTTGCAACAATTAAATCAAGTCTAGATACACACACACACACACACACACACACACACACACACACACACAGCATTTGTGGAACAACATTGGTTCTCCTCTTGCAAATACCAGTCTCTCCAAATAAAAGCTTATCATCCTCAGCCCCACTGATAAGATCTGCTTCCAGCTGTTCTTAAAAGGTCCAGGGTCTGCCAAAGTTCTCTTGAACAAGGAAGAAGAACAGCCCAATTGGAAAAGTACTTACCTTGCAATGAAAAATGTGATGTAATCTCAGTTGGAGAATTGGGGTGATGGCAATACTTAAATCAGAGAACCTTAAGGCAGTGCATTTATGAGATGCCAAGAGGTCTCAAAGGTCATTCTCTATCAGTTGCTCTAAGGCATAGAAGTTAAAGGACTGGGAGGAGCTGGCTTAGTAATGTAAGGTTGTATGTATTGTAAACCTTAAAGTGCTACAGAAGAATGAGATTTTGATATTATTTTTATGTCAACATTGCATTTATTCCAATCACCATTCAAAAACCAAGTCATCATCGAGAAAGTATACATGTATAAAACCTTGTTAACTATGCTTCTTCTTGCGTACAGTGATATAGCTTTTTTCATCTTCATCTTTCAAAAAAGGGAGAGTTGTATCTCAGATAAAACCTTCTAGTTACCTGTAACATCCCTCCCACCTACCCCCACCCCAAAAAATATGGCTCTATTTTAAAAGATAAATTATTGAGGCAAAATATGCAACCTCTTATTTCTAGAGGAAATGGGTTGCTTATTTCTAAAGGGGTGTGGAAAAACTCAATGAGAATACTCTTGGTGCATCCCTGTACAGCTTCAGCTTGAGGTTTTTCCAGGTTAGGAAATAGTGACTGAAAGAGACCTAGGATAGCAAATACAAACAGTGCAAACTCCCCTGCCACACTTTAAAAGGTACATCCAAAGGACTGAAGTCTGCCCACATTTCAGATATCTCCAAAGGTTCTCCACATGCATTTCAGAGAATCATTTTAAAGCAAAACCCTGGCTACAACCTAGAAATGTGAAATGTCTCTGCAGAAGTGGAAAAGGGGGAAAGTAAGGTGAGAATTATTTTTCCCCCTGAAAATGAAATGACTGTGCAGGATGATGTCAGAATTTCAAACCATTGAAAAAGAAAGACATAAATCTTCTATTTCTACCCCCAGAATCTTGACGTTTAAAAAGTTCTGTTAAGTAGCAAATGTTTCTGTACACTAGTTTAACTTCTGAAAGGGATACATGTGTCAGAGAAGCAGGAGATAGGTGATTTGCCAGTGGAACAGCTCTGGTGCTACAAAGAAAGTATACAGTACAATACCCAAAACCACCATTTTTCTAGGGTGTGGGGTTTCCTGAGCAGTGAAAGTGGAAATATGCTCCATGGAAGCCTGAGAATGAAGAAATCACACTCCCATCTGTTGAGCATATAGAAAAATTAATTTTCAGTTTATGGTTGTATTATTTTTATTTCAGCCACACAAATTAAAGTGGTTTTCCTAAAACAAATGCTGAAAGAAGGGAAAACAACTCTAATAATTATCCTCTGAAACAAGCTCCATTCTCTATTTTTAGCTTAAAATAAAAAAAGAAGCAAGGTTGGGGAACAGACCTAAAGGGAACACCTTCCTGACAGTTTTATGACTTGTAACTTTGAAGGAAAAAACCTGCCATGTGTAAGAAATGCCCAAATCTTAAAGCAAACGTCACAAGACAGACGGCAGCACAAGAAAACCATTCTGGAAATGCCTGAAATAGCCTTAAAACAGGAACAAAGACCACCATGTTTGGCTACACTTTAATAAAGGGTTCAGAATCTTTCCAATGAAATAGCATTGAACTTTTCTTAGGCATCAAGTCCCCAGGAACCAAAGATGTCAAAAAACTGAAAAGTTCCTATATGTTTCTAACTCTGGGATGGCAGCTGAAACAAGTGAGCCAAAGACTACTCTAACTTTACCTAAAGAAGAGAATTTCAAAAGATTACAAAAGACATGATTCGTGGAATTCTTCCCCAACACCTGCCCAGCCCCCAACTTAAAAAAATTTGTTAACTGTAAGTTAGAAATAGGATACCAAATCACGAGGTCAGTACAAGGCAGCAGGAAAGTGGTCTTCCCTTCAAAGTCTTTGATAAGGCCAAGCCAAGGCCATGGCCACACCTTCACTGCTTCCCGTCCTGCCCTCCTACTTTTTTTCTCTGGCTGTCCTTTTTCTGTTGCTGGGAATACCTCCTCAGCCTCAACCTCCAAACACACCTTGGCCAGCTCTGCCTGCACCGTGCCCCTTCTGCTGCTGTGTTCCACCTCGGCTGCTGCCCTTGGTTGGACACTACCCCTTCATTTACCATATCAATAATTTCATCAGGAATCTGTAAATATTTAATGGTGCTTCCTTGGATGTAACACTCAGGCATTCACCAGGATTTGTCTCCATCCCTGGATGTACAGATGGACTCTCTCAAATTGATGTTCATCCAGTTATTGCAGCTCACAGGGTGCTCATTGTGGATTTCACCATTTTTTAGTTCTACCAACATGGGATGATTCTGGGCTGTCTTCAAGAGGGCCAGGGCTGCACCTGGCATTATTATTATTAATGAGCTTTTCATTGAGATCCTGTCTATCTGGATGCATCTTCACAGCACTTGTGACACAAACTGGGGGAATGTAGGGACTTTTCTTTCTTTATTAAATGCTTTATTGACTTCTAGTTTACATCATTCATTTCCGCAAGATTTTGAGTTACAAATTTTCTCCCCATTTTCCCCTACCCACCACCCCAAAATTGCAGTGACTCTGAGCCTCTAACCTAAGCCTCTTAAGTGACAGAAGAGGGGCTGACCTTCCCTAGTAGAGGAAGTTTCTTCATCCAGGAGGTTCCTACACTGATGAAATCACAGGCCCACTCATGATATGCCAGAACAAAACATGCCAAAAGGTACTTGTTGCAAGATTAGCCTTGATTTTTTTTAAGGACACCATGACAGTCTCCCCTTAAGGGAGGTCATAAGCTTATAGAATATACTCATGGGAAAATACTACTAATATTTTTTTGATGATTAGTATAGCTGTGTTCCTCAAATAATATTTTGTCTACCTCCAACTTGTTTTTTTCTCCCTGCTCTGGTGATGGAATGACTATTTGTTGCCTGAGATTTTGACCTAGCTAAGTATGGAGAAACTTATAACCAGTATGCTGGTCAAAAAGGGAGGGGTTCTTTGACCATATCAGCCCATAAAAGTCAGAAAAAATCAAAATGGTTCTCAGTCCCACTCTGCAGTGACAGTTGTAAATGGCAGAAAAGGATGCAGAGGATACTCTGCTTTTAGATCATCTTGGAACATTAAATCTTAAACTCCACATATCCAAAGCTGAACTCATTATTTTTCTCCTTAAATCCCACTTTCTTCCAAATTGCCCTATTTCTGTCAAAGGTACTATCACCCTTCTGGTGTCTTTGGTTTTTAGCCATGGCATTATCCTCTACTTCTCACTCTCCATTAGATCACATATTGTTGAGTGTTGAATGTAAGACTTTTGTCCATAGACCAATGAGTCAACCATACTACTCAAGGAACTGATTGAATATCTTATGAAGAGACCTAAAACAAAGTCTATTTTAGACCATTGGATGGATCTCTTATGGTAGATTTATGGAAGGACATGAACAAGAAGATTGGGAGAGTTTCCTTTTTATCTTTATATTCTTCAGAACTTAGAGAGTATATGGAATAAAATAGGTGCTTAATAAATGCTTATGATTGATTGCTTTCTTAATTAGGAGTCATAGACAGATTGTAATCAGAACCATTGGAGAAAGTAGTCACATCACATCACATCACAGATCCACTAAAGGTTTAAAGTAAAATCAGAGTGCTGGATCGGAATTAGGAATTCATAATCTTTCCCCCCCGATATTTTTATAACTACATGCCAATATAATTGGTTTCCTTCATGACCCTATGTATTTTATTTTATGTTTTTAAAATCATTATGCTAAGAAGGGGTTCTTAGGCTTCCCTAGACTGTGCAAGGGATATATGACATGAAAAGGTTAAGAACCTCTACATTAGAAGATCTTTAAAATTCCTTGCAATTATAGTAACTTTAATAATCTTTAATACTGGGTAAATAATACCTCCCTAACAAAGTTGTTCAATTCAAATTAATTCAACAAGTAATTACTAAACATGTGGTAATGAAAATATATAAAAATAAAATAGTATCTGCCTTCAAGAAGCTTCCACTTTTGTGAGAAAAGTGTTTTTATAAATTGCAAAATGTGGGTTGTTAGAATTACTGCTGTTAACTGCTTACTCTTCTTTTCAGGTAGGTAAAGGCAAAAGTAGGGCAGTACTTCTTTTAGCAAATAATATTTCTCTGGAAGCAAGGACTAAGGTGGTCTACTATAATATTCACAATTTACACAAAGAACAAGGTTAGGTTTGTATCTCACATTGCTAAGAACTGCAATCTAGGAGAACCAAGATGAAGTATGCCCATACTGTGGAGACAAAGCCAGTTCAGCTCCTTCATTCAGAATAATTGGCCATATCTGTTAAATGTAACCTCTAGATTCACCATCCTAGAGAGGCTGTTTTGAATATAACAGCTGGTATTTGGTCTGTCTCATTCAGCTCTCTGAAGTAGATCAATAAAAGAGAAGTATATGGTGCCTGAGTGTCTGACAGAAAAAAAAAACAACCCAACACTAATAATAGCTAAGTGACCCCAGAAAATATTAACAATGCCTTGGTTTTTCAGGATTTCTAGATGACCCTGGGTAAACCAAGCAGATTCAGAGATGCTGTGGATGTCTGCTATCTTATTTAATATTTAATATTTTAATATTTAATTTAGTAGCACTGTGCTCTCATTTCATATGTTAGGTAATATTAAAAAGCGAGGCTATTAAAAGCACTAAGTGTTTTAGGTCAGGAACAACAGAGTATTTCATAAATGAGAGGTGACTCTGGGGTGTCGTATTTTATTTGGTTCTGATACTACAGATTTATTTCCTAAAACATTTACTACTCATGTACTAATAATACATATCTGGTATTTATATAGTGCCTTTTCTTCCAAGGAGCATTCCATTTGGATTATCCTATCAGGTTTCTTGAATATCTCTGACAATTTGGGAAGAAGCTGGCAAAACTTCCCCATCTCATAAATGAGGAAGGGAGAAATTAGTTCCCCAAGGTCACATAGCAAATACACGAGGAGATGGGAATTTGTATTATACATAAAGAAGTCCATCAACCAGGATTAGATAAGAATATTTGAATAAACCTCATCCTATGATTTCCAGACTTCTAGGGCAATGGAGTGGCACAATGGATAAAGCACTAGGTTTGGAGCCAGAAATCCTGGCAACTCATGGGCACAGTGTAATAGACTCCCGGGTTTGGAGTCAGTAAGACCTGAACTCAAATCAGGTCTCATGTACTTATTAGCTCCATGACCTTAGATAAATCACTTAATCTCTGTCTACCTCAATTTCCTCAACTGTAGAGTGGGGATAATAATAGCACTTACTTCATAGAACTGTTGTGAGAAACAAAGGAGATAGTATTTGTAAAGTTTCCAGCACATAGTAGGCACCTTGTAAATTCTTATTTCCCCTTTGCTTCCTGGGCTCAAATCATACCTCTGGCACTCATCTGTATGACACTGGGCAAGTTACTTAACCTCGCTGTGTACTTAGAGCTTGAATCCCCCGTGTGCGGCACTTCTGATAATAATGATAATAGTAAGTTCATGCTGATTGAGTGCCTGATTTTCTTCTCTTGTAAAATGAGGCAGTTGGATTAAATGTTGCTCAAAGGTCCTCTCTGTTTCTGAATCCATGACTCTATGACTCTATGGTCCTGTGCATGCTTTTCCCACCACTCTGTGTGTATATCATTGCCTATGATGTCCATTCATTCTCATCTCCTTTCAATCACTTGGTTTGAGGTCTTGCATTGAGGAAGCCAAGATACTATTTTCTGTTTCCTCACAATCTTATAGTTCCACAAAGACAGTGGTATTCCTAATCCTGGCCAGAAGGAAGTTTTCTCCCCAAAGCCAGATGAGATGAGAGGCTGAAGGAATTTGGTTTTTAGCTGTACTGTACTACTGTGGTCAAATTCAAATAGAAACAAGACCACTAAACCCTACATAAGGTTCCTGGCAAGCTGCATATTGACTTAGAAAATTATATCATAGCATTATCCAGATTCTATTATTTTTTAAAATGTATTTTATTAAGTATTTACCAATTCTATTTTAGCCTGGTTCAGGTGGCATTGGGTGGTATTGGGCTGTGTGTCTAATACTTCTGTTCTACACAATTGTTTTGATTTAGGGTATCATTGTATGGTTTAAACCTTGGGTATTGGATTGGTACCACCTCTAGGAAATCCCATCAGGGAAGGGAGGTGAATCTGTCCTTTCACCTGGTCCCTTGAGAATGATCACCATGTATCCATTTGTGCATATGGGAGGGTTTCCCTCTCAGCTATAGAGTTGGGAGTGAAATACAAAGCAAAGAAGGTACACAAATGAATGGCTGGCCTAGACCACCAAAAGATCTGGGAAATTTCAATTAAGGGAACACTAAGTTTTCTCTTGTCCTAAAGAGTCCAGACAAGTCCTGAAAGAAAAGTAAAAATTTCATTAATTAGAAGTTTTCTTCTTTTTCTTCCACTTAGAGGATCATAGGATTTCTAATGAAAGGCAACAAAGTGTAGCAGTTGCAGAGCCAGAGAGAATCAAGAAGACCTGAGTTCAAATGCTAACTCTGATGATGATAACAACAACTTTAAGGTTTGCCAAACACTTTACCCATTATCTCATTTGATCCGCGTAATACCCCTGCAAAGTAAATGCTATTATTCTACCCATTTTATAGATGCATCTGAGAGGAAGTAAGAGACTTGCTTATGGTCACATAGCTAATAAGTATCTGAGGGTGGATGGGAACTCAGGTCTTCCTGACTTCCAAAGCCAACATTCTATCTACTGTTCCTATCTACCTCAGACATAGCCTCTCAGTGCCCCCAGTAATTTTCTATGACTCTAAGTACCCTATTGGTTGCAGATCTGCACTGAGAGAAGGACTTTCCTCACTAGATATTCCATCGACCAATAAAATCACAGATCTGGACCTGCACACACAAAGATCTAGAGCCAGGAGGTTCTAGATCCTGTCTGACTCCCTCTACTTACAAATGGCGAAGCTCAGGCCAGGAAAAGCTCAGTGACTCCCTCAAGGCCATAGAGCTAATGACGATATGAACAGTTATTTTTTATCATTGGCATTTATAGAGCACTTTGAGGTTTGGAGAGCTCTCTCCCCATTATCTCCTTTGATACTCAGGACAACCCTGGAGAGGCAGATCCTATTATCATTAATATCCTATATATCCTATTATCATCCCCATTTCACAGATAAAGGAATTGAAGCAGAAAATGATTAAGGATAACAATGGTAACAATAGCCAGCATTTATATAGTACTATGTACCAGGCTTTCTGCTAAGTACTTTCATAGTTACTATCTCATTTGATCATCACAGCAACCCTGGTTACAGATGAGGAGCCTGAGGCAAACATCTTTAAGTAAGTCATCCAGGGTCACACAGCTAATAAGTATCAGAGACTGGATTTGGATTCTGGTCTTTCTGATTCTGGTGCTCCATCCACAGAACCATCTAACTGACTCCAATGAATAGTAGAACCACATTATAACAGTTCAAATTCAGAGCTCCCCCGCCCACGTCCTTTATTCCTTATTAATATTCATTCACTCATTTGTTTATCTCTTTATTGATTATTTTTTGAGGAGGGAAGGCAAGGCAATTGGAGTTAAGTAACTTGCCCAAGGTCACATAGCTAGTTAAGTGTCAAGTGTCTGAGTCTGGATTTGAACTCAGGTCCTTCTGACTCCAGGGCTAGTGTTCTATTCACTGCCTGGCCATCCCCTCTTTATTTATTTTTAAGTAGCAGCATGTGATTACTAGAGGGCCACACTTCTCAACAGGTATGATACCACCTCTAAATACTTATGGCAACACCTTCCTTTGGCCTTTCTTCCCACTGAGTATTCTATCACTCTGCACATGGAAGACTGAGAAGGACAGAGAGATAGAAAAAAACAACCAAAGCAAAACAGAGAGAGGTCATATTTTATCTTTAATACTATTTCCTTTCTGGACTATAAGTCAGTTTTCTATGATACCTGTCACTGTACTCAGGAATGTGTGTGTGTGTGTGTGTGTGTGTGTGTGTGTGTGTGTGTGTGTGTAAGTAATGAATACAGAAAATTATCCTCACAGCAAGCATGTCATGGCTCATCATAGAGAGACATCACTGTCTGTAGCCACTGTTTATTTGGATTATTATCATCCACCAAGTAATTCTTGAGTCAGACTTCTTCAAAGGAACACACTTCTTCTAGTTTTCATTGTAGCATGTAAAAAAAAGCTATGTCCAGAGAGGGCAACTAAGTTGAGTAAAGATCACAGGCTCATAAAATGTTAGAATATCAGAGACCATCTATTCCAACTCTTCTCCTTTTATTTGTCAATTTATTTTTTACACTTCTAGTTCTGTTGATATGTTTGGTTTTCTGAGAGGTCCCTTGGAATAAAATAAAACAGTTAATTGACCGCATTTGAAGGCACATGTAACATTTTGTTCACAACTGCAGCACCCCCTTTATTAGAAATCTATTTTTTCTCCTTTCCACCCTACAACCCCCAACTCCATTACAAAAAAAAGAAAGAAAAGGAAAGAAATTTCTTGTGACAAATATGCATAGTTAAAAAATAACAAAATTGTCAAATGGCTACATACAAAAATATATGTCTCATTTTGCATCTTAAGTCCATCATCTCTGTAATGTGCAATAATTTATGGTTTCTCTGGAGTCATGAATGGTCATTGTATTCATCGTGGTCCTTATAGCTTTCAAAGTTGTTTCATCGTGGTCCTTATAGCTTTCAAAGTTGTTCGATTTAACAGTGTTGCTATTACTGTATAAATTGTTCAGATTCTACTCATTTTAGCCTTAGCAAGTTTTTAAAAAGTCCTCTAAATTGTTGATTTCACAATATAGATTATTCTGCTATCTCTGATCACTTCATAGTGTTACAGTTCATCTAAGTCTTTCCAGGTCTTCTTGCATCCTCCTTTCAAAACTGGGGAAACTGACCTGTAAGTTTCTTATAGAAGGACAGACTTTAAACACAGTCTTGAGTGTAGAAAGATGAGGGATGAGAGCCACTAATCTAGAAACCTAACAGAGATTGATTTGCAAATTCTTGAATAGATAATTCAATTTATCAAGACTGAGCCCCTGATAAATTGAAAGAGGTAACATTAGCACAAATAAAATAAAGTATCATTTTATGAAAAACATAGAAAAATTATGAATCATTTAAATAAGAATAGCTGGCATTTATAAATGTTTTTAAGATTTGCAGGTATTGGAGGGTAGAGTCAAGATGGCAGAGTAGAAACAGGACTTCCTTGGGGTTCCAGCTTTCTCCTCCCCCAATTCATGAAAAAGGGGACTCTGAACAAATTTTGGAGCTAAAGAACACACAAAATGGCACAGAGAAGCTATCCTCTTGCTGTGGACAGCCTGGCAGCCCGACAGGGAATGGCTAGCACAGAGCTCTGGGAAACAAGCCCAGGCGTGTGTGAGCTGGAGGTTTTAGTCCCAGGGTGGGCCTGACCAGCAGCTGGCTGGAGGGACTCCAGAACACCAGCATCCTTGGTGGTTTCCAGAATTATCAACACATAGATGCCAAGGACAAAGTGAAAGGTCAGTGCAGTGTGGACTTTGGGACCCAGTAGTTGGTAGTGCTTTGGCTTTTGCCCCCAGGGCGAGAAGCAGATGAGATGATGTGGTGCAGCCATAGCCTCACATGTCTGCTTCAGCTCCTGGCCTACAGAGTGTACAGGGAACAAACCCCCAGTCTGAGGGGTAATCACTTTTGCTGTAACCTTCTTGGATCTGGATTTCTGTCTAGGGTGGACATCTTGGGGTGTGTGACCAGCTTGCCAGAATGAGTGGAGGCTTCAGAGAAGAATCCAAATAATAGCTCCAGCAGCTGAGAAAACGCCAGCATTTGGGACAGAAGTTCCCTTGTCTGGTGGCAGAGTCCTACTGTGGCAGAAAGCCCAAAAGTCAAGTAATTGGGCAGCAACGTGACCAGGCAAAGGAAGCAAAAAAACAGAAGAATCCAACATCACACCCCTATTTTAGGGAGAAGAAGGATCAAAGCATGGAACAGGAGGAAGACAGAGAAGTCAAAACTCCTGCACCAAAAGCTTCAAAGGAAAATATGAGCTGGTTAAAGGCCATAGAGGACCTTAAGAAACAGATAAGAGAAGTGGAGAAAAAATTGGGAAGAGAAATGAGAAAGATGCAAGAAAAGTATGAAATGACAGTCAACAGCTTGACTGAGGAAAATAACACCTTAAAAAGGAGACTAACTCAAATGGCAAAAGAGGTTCAAAAAGGCAATGAGAAGAATGCCTTAAAAAGCCAAATTTGACAGATGGAAAAAGAATCTCAAAAGCTCACTGAGGAGAATCATTCCTTCAGAATTAGATTGGAGCAAATGGAAGCTAGTGACTATATTAGAAATCAAGACACTGTTAACAAATAAAAAAATAGAAGGCAATGTGAAATATGTCATGGGAAAACCACTGACCTGGAAAATAGATCCAGGAAAGATAATTTAAAATTATAGGACTGCTTGAAAGCCATGATAAAAAAAAGAACCTAGAAATCATCCTTCAAGAAATTCTCAAGGAAAACTGCCCTGATGTTTTAGAACCAGAGGGCAAAATAGAGGTTGAAAGATTCCAATGATCACCTCCTGAAAAAGATCCCCAAAACAAAACTCCTAGGAATACTATAGCCAGGTTCCTGAATTCCCAGATCAAGGAGAGAATATTACAAGCATCCAAGAAGAAATAATTTAAATATTGTGGAAACACAATCAGGATAACACAGGATCTGGCAGTTTCTACACTGATTGATCAAAGGGCATGGAATATGATATTCTGGAGGTCAAAGTACCTGGGATTAAAACCATGAATCACCTACCCAGAAAAACTGAGTATTATGTTTCAGGGGGAAATATGGTCATTCAGTGGAATAGAGGATGTTTAAGTATTCTTGAAGAAAAATCCAGAGTTGAATAGAAATTTTGAAATTCAGATACAAGAAGCAAGAGAAGTGTGAGAAGGTTAACAGGGAAAAGAAATCATAAGGAACTTATCAAAGTTTAATTATTTACATTCCTACATGGAAAAACAATAATTGTAACTGATGAAACTTTTCTCAGTATGAAAATAGTTGAAGGGCATAGAAATGCATATATATATATATATATATATATATATATATATATATATATATATATATATATATATATATGAATTATTTACATTCCTACATGGAAAAACAATAATTGTAACTGACGAAACTTTTCTCAATATGAAAATATTTGAAGGGAATAGAAATGCACATATATATATGTGTGTGTGTGTGTGTGTGTGTGTGTGTGTGTGTGTGTGTGTGTATGGTCTATATCGGAGGGTATATGGTCATATGAATACATATGTGAATGTGTGTATATATGTTTACAGCCATGCATAGATAGAGGGCACAGGACCAATTTAATAGAAAGTGATGATACTTAAAAGGTGAAATTAAGAGATGAGAGAGGAATATAATGAGAGGAGATGGGGAGAGAAAGAATGGAGTAAACTATCTCATATAGAAGATGCAAGGAAAAATGGTTACAATGGAGGGGAAGAACAGGAAGGCAAAAGGGAATGAGTCAACCTTATTCTCATTGAATTTGGCTCAGGGATGGAAAGATATACACACTAAATAGGGTATCTCACCCTACAGGAGAGTAGGGGGAAGGGAATGAGAGGGAGGATGATGGAAGAGAGGGCAGGCTGGGGTGGAGGGAAGTTGGGAGTGCCCATTTTTTAAAAGGGACAGGACCAAAGTAGAGAATAGAACATGTAGGAGGTGGGACAGGAGGGAGGGAAATATAATCACTCTTTTATAATATATCTACTATGGTAATGTTTTGCATTAGCTACACATGTACAACTTATATTGAATTGCTTATCTTCCCAATAAGGGTGGGTGACAAGGGAGGGAGGGAATTAATATGGAATTCCAAGTGTATATATATATATATATATATATATATATGCATATATATATATGTATATATATATATATATATATATATAATCAATACTATTTTACATGTAATTGGGAAATAAGATATACAGGTACTGGCGCATAGAAATACGTCATGCCCTATTGGAAAAGGTGAAGGGGGTATATGGGAAGATATGGGAGAGAGAAGATTGGAGGAGGGCATATCCTATTCGACCACTATTTTGGGGAGGTGGGTAGGGGAAAAACATGGAGAAAATTTGTAACTCAAAATCTGGCAGAAATGAATTATGTAAACCAGAAGTTAATAAAGCATTTGGAAAAAAAAAGATTTGCAGGCATTTCATTTTAGCCTCATAATGGTTCTGTGAGAACGGTACATTTTTTTCAATTTCATCGTATTTTTATTGACATGCTTTATCTTACTATCAAATTAATTTCTACATATATCCCTTCATCTTCTCTTCCCAGTGAAACACTATATGTATTAAAGACCTTAGAAGAAATAGTTGGGGTTGTGGCATGGGTAGCTTCTCAGCAAATCAGCAGATCTAAGTTTGCTGATAGTAAATGCAACACTATTTCCCACCTCTACAAAGGAATGATAGATCATTTTCTCAACTCTTGCCTGAGGATAATTTTGATCTTTATAATTATACAGTATTCCATTTTGGTATTTTGTTATTATATCTTTCATTGTTATAAACATTGTGTATAAAGGTTTTCTGGTTTGAACATATTCATATATGTTTCCACATGTTCTCTTAATTCTTCTTATTTATCACTTGTTAGGATACCGCTGTATTTAGGCAGGCATTTTGGTGGCATGGTGGATAAGTTTGAAGTCAGGAAGACCTGAGCTCAAATCCAGCCTCAGACATTTAGTAGCTGAGTGACACTGAGCAAGTTAAATAACCTCTCAACCTCAGTTTCCTCCTCTGTGAAATGGTGTCATAATAGGACCTACCTCCCAGGGTTGCTGTGAGGGTCAAATGTGATAATAATTGTAAAGTTCTTAGCATAGTAAGCATCACACTGTAATAATTATATACATATTAGTTGCTATTATCATTATTATTATTTACAAGTTGTTTAGCCATTCCCCAGACCATGGGTATCTAGGTTCTTTCCAGTTCTTTGATATCACAAAAAGAAATGTGGATATGATTATTTTTGTGTATGTGGAACTTTCCCTTCCATTGTTGACCTCCTTTGGGTAAAGACCTAGCAGTAGGATCACTTCTTCAAAGGCTATGAATATTATGTGAGATAGAGTCTAGGATTATTTGGAGTCCTGCTTCCACAGATATTGCCATACAACCAGTTTGCTAAGGGCTACTATATTAGCCAATAAGCACATTCTGTCTTGCATAAATGATGGTCAGGGCTTCCTAGCTCAAGGATGGTTGAGAGAGTGAAGCTGGCAGCATGGCTTGAACTCGAGAGTTTGTCCCTGGTCAATGAGACCTAACTACTGCATATGCCTGATAACCTCCATGCATATTAATCTACATGCTCATATTGACTTATCCCTCCGTTTTCTGAATGTGGGACCCATGTAGAACCATTTTGGGGAGGAGAAAACAGGTGAAGGAGTAATATATATTGGGTGGGTTAGAAAGATTGTAAGCTGGAGGAGCTGGGACCAATCCCAGTTCTGAAGGGAGGGACCAGAAGGAACTAGTCCATGAATAGCTCAGTTTGGCTTGCATACAGTGTGTATGCATGCCTACTTGATACCAGCATTTGCTTCAGGGTGTAAATAAATGCTTCCTTAACTCACTTCAAGTTTTGTTTCTTAAGGAAGTGTCTAAACCCCATTTCTTACAATTACAATCACTTTATCTAGCACAATTTCAAACTACTTTCCAGAATGGTTAGTCCAATTCATAACTCCACCTACTGTTAAGAAAGGTATTCTCATTTATTACCAAATGAGATAAAGCACATTTTGAAATGCAAAATGGATAATTTTGATTACATTAAATTGAAAAGGTTTTGCACAAAGAAAGCCAATGCAACCAAGATTAGGAGGGAAGCAGAAAATTGGGAAAGGACTTTTAAAACTAATGTCTCTGATAAAGGCCTCATTTCTAAAATACATAGAGAACTGAGTCAAATTTACAAGAATACAAGTCATTCCCCAATTGATAAATTGTCAAAGGATATGAACAGTCATTTTTCAGAGGAAGAAATTAAAAGTATCTATAGTTATATGGAAAAATGCTCTAAATCACTATTGATTAGAGAGATTCAAATCAAAATAACTCTGAGGTACCACATCACACCCATCAGACTGGCTAACATGACAAAATAAGAAAACGTTGGTGGAGCTGGGAACTGATCCAGCCACTGCGGAGAACAATTTGGAACTATGCCCAAGGGGCTATAAAAATGTGCCTACCCTTTGACCCAGCAAGACCACTTCTAGGACTGTATCCCAAATAAATCATAAAACTGAGAAAATGACACACATGTACAAAAATATTTATAGCAGCTTTTTTTTGACGGTGGTCAAGAGCTGGAAATTGAGGGGATGCCCAAAAACTGGGGAATGGCTAAACAAGTTGTGGTATATGAATGTAATGAAATATTATTATACTATAAGAAATGATGAACCAGAGACTGCTGAAGATGGTGGAAAGGAAGCAGTAACCTCGCTGAGCTCCTCAGTCACTAAGTCTCAAAGGGTGAATTCAGCAGATTCCAGAGTGACAGAGCCCACTGGAAGACGGAGTGTGGCAGAGTCCAGCCCAGGAGATTGCCCAGTGTGTCCGGACAGGACAAGCGCAGAGCGTGTGGGGTCTGCATAGCTCAGACCTAAGAGCAGACAAGCAGACTACACCAGAGAGAGAAAAAGCCCCAGCCTGCAGACTTACCAAGGACGAATCACAGTCATCTCGCTGACTGGAGGGGACACTGGAGCCAGGTAGGAGAGTCGGGCACCCAGGGGAGAGAGCAGCTTCTCCAGCTGCATTCAGCCCCCAGCCTGGAAGATTGGAGACTGCCTGCCTGTATAATACAGGGGTGGGAATGACAAAGTAAATTCTAGCTGCTCTGATCCTCCCATCCCTCCTTCATGAAGCAGAAAACCCAAAGATAAGCCTCCCACCCAGATTGAAATCCCAAGTTAATGGAAATAGCCCCAGGCTTGAGAGTCTCCAAGAAGGGGTGTAACTGAGACAGCCAGGAGTCTGAAGAGAAGAGAGGGAGGGGTCCCAACAAGCCCCACCTCACCTCACCAACAAAAGCCTACTTATAGCCCAGGGGTAGAGAGACAGAAATCTGAAGTGGTCAGACTCACCCCCACCTATGCATCTACATTCCTCACTGACTTCCCTGACTTAGCCATAAACTAGCCACCCAGAGGTATTCAAAGTCAAGGATCAGGCCCTAAACTCATGGCCTGAGAAACTAAGAAACAGGAAGTCACAATGGGAAAGAAGGAAGCTGAGAAGGAGAAGGGGAAGGCAAGAAAGTCTATTCGAGCTTACTATGCAGGACATGAACAACAAAACACACAGGACAATATAGACTCTCTACCCACACCTGAGACCACATAAGGAAACATGATCTGGTCTCAAGCCCAAATAGCATTCCTGGAGGAGCTTAAGAAAAATTTTAAAGACCAAATCAGGGAGGCAGTGACCAACTTGGAAAAACGTCTCAGTGAAGTAATTGGAGAAAATACCTCCCTAAAAAAGGAACTTCAAAAAATAACTGAAGACCATAATTCACTAAAAATTAGAAACAATCAAACTGAAACTCAGAACTCTATGATGCAGCAAGAGTCAATCAAACAAAACAAGATGATCGAAAAATTGCAAGAAAATGTAAAATATCTCACTGGAAAAATAACTGACCTAGAGAACAGATCCAGGAGAGACAACCTAAGAATTATTGGTTTACCAGAAAGCCATGATGAAAAAAGAAGCCTACACAACATCCTCCAAAAGATTGTCAAAGAAAACTGTCCTGAGGTCCTGGAATCAGAAGATAAAATAGCTATCGATAGAATTCACCAGACTCCTCCTGAGAGAGATCCCAAACTGAAAACTCCAAGAAATATAGTAGCCAAATTCCAGAATTACAAGATTAAAGAAAAAAATTCTACAAGCAGCCAGAAAGAAACAATTCAAATATTGAGGGACTTCAGTTAGGATTGCACAGGACCTAGCAGCTTCTACATTAAAAGAGCGGAGGGACTGGAATTTGATATTTCGTAAGGCGAGAGAGCTAGGACTACAACCAAGGATTAACTACCCGGCAAAACTGAGCATAATCTTTCAGGCAAGGAGATGGTTGTTTAATGAAATAAGAGACTTCCAGACTTTCCTGATGAAAAAGCCAGAGCTCAATGGAAAATTTGATCTCCAATTACAAGACTCAAGAAAGACATAAAAAGGTAAACAAGAGGAACAGACTCACACATGCATAAGTGCACACACCCACACCCACAAACATGCTCATTACTTGGGATGCAACAAGAGCAAAATGTTCACATCCCTATATGTGGAGCTGATAACTGTCAATATTTTTTTAAGCAATTGGGGTTAAGTAACTTGCTCAAGGTTACACGGCTAGTCATTATTTGTGTGTGGGTGCTCATTTTCTGAGGCCAGATTCGATCTCGGGTCATCCCAACTCCTAGGCCGGTGCTCTTACTCACTGCGCCACCTAGCCGCCCCTTTTAGGGCAATTGGGGTTAAGTAACTTGCCCAAGGTCACACGGCTAGGTTTTTTTTGTTTGTGTGGGTTAAGTGTCTGAGGCCGGATCCGAACTCAAGTACTTCTGACTCCAGGGCCAGCGTTCTACTCACTGCACCACCTAACCACCCCCAACTGTCAATATTTGAAATCTCTATGATTATCATGACCTTCAAAAGAGTTATACTTAGATAGAGGGTGTGGGTATGAATGCATTAACCTGAAGTCTAAAAAAAAAAAAACTATTAAGGGGATCAAAGGGACTGTAATGGGAAAAAGGAAAAGATGAGATAGGAAAAGGTAAAATATGCCATTTAAAGAGGCATTAAAACACACTATAGAAGAGGGGAAAGAAAGAGGGAGAGGAACATCATTTAAACACTATTCTCACTGGTTCTGGTTCAAAGAGGGATCAACTTAATCAGTGAAGTTTAAGATTCTAATGTGAATAGACTCATAAATTCATTAAATAGAGGAAAAGGATGGAGGGAGAGGAGCACTGTTTGAAATTTACTCTCATTGGTATGGAATCAAACAGGGAGTAATTTACTCTGATAAGTATAAAAACTTATTGAGTCCTATAGATAGTGGAAGGGCAAGGGGGGGCAAAAAGAGGAGACTAAAGGGGGGATTAGAAGGGAGGGAAACAATAGTAAGGGGAGAGGGTAGGTTAAGAAGGGGGATCACTGGCTGGGAACACTGAGGGAGGGGGTGGTCAAAAGGGAAAACTTCAAGGAGGGGAAGGGAGAAGGAAGAAACAAAAACATAAACAGGGGAGGGAATAGGATGGAGGGGAAGAGACAGATAGTCATCATTACTGTGAATGTGAATGGGATGAACTCTCCCATAAAACAGAGGCGGATAGCAGAATGGATTAAAAACCATAATCCTACAATATGCTGTCTACAAGAAACACATTTGAAACAAAGGGATACCCACAGGGTAAAGGTAAAAGGTTGGAGTAAAATTTATTATGCCTCAGCTAAAGTAAAAAAAGCAGGGGTAGTAATACTTATCTCAGATAAAGCAAAAGCAAAAACAGATCTAATTAAAAGAGATAAGGAAGGAAACTATATCCTACTAAAAGGCACCATCGAGAATGAAGCAATATCACTACTTAATATATATGCACCAAGTGGTATAGCATCCAAATTCCTAGAGGAGAAGTTAAAGGAATTAAAGGAAGAAATAGATAGCAAAACTATACTAGTGGGGGACCTTAATCTCCCCCTCTCTGAACTCGACAAATCTAATCTCAAAATAAACAAGAAAGAAGTTAAGGAGGTGAATAGAATCTTAGAGAGACTAGATATGATGGATCTCTGGAGAAAACTGAATGGGGATAAAAAGGAATTTACTTTCTTTTCAGCAGTGCATGGTACATACTAAAAAATAAACCTTGTACTAGGGCATAAAAACCTCACAGTCCAGTGCAGAAAGGCAGAAATAGTAAGCGCATCATTCTCAGATCATGATGCAATAAAATTATATGCAATAAAGGGCCATGGAAAGATAGACTAAAAATTAATTGGAAATTAAACAATTTAATCCTAAAAAATTGGTGGTCAAACAAGAAATTATAGAAAACATCAATAATTTCATTCAAGAGAAGGATAATAATGAAACAGCATACCAAAATTTGTGGGATGCACTAAAGGCAGTTCTCAGGGGAAGTTTTATATCCCTAAGTGCATATTTAATTAAAGCAGAGAGAAGGGAGGCCAATGAATTGGACATACAATTGAAAAAGCTAGAAGAAGAACAAATTGAAAATCCCCAATTTAGTACTAAATTAGAAATATTGAAAACCAAAGGTGAGATTAATAAAATTCAAATTAAGAAAACTATTGAAGTAATAAAACTAAGAGCTGGTTTTATGAAAAAATCAAAAAAATTGATAGACCCTTAGTCAATATGATAAGAAAAAGAAAGAAGAAATCCAAATTATGCGTATCAAAAATATAAAGGGTGAATCTACCTCCAGTGAAGAGGAAATCAAAAAATAATGAGGAATTATTTTTCCCAATTGTATGCACATAAATATGACAATCTTAGTAAAATGGATTAATATTTACAAAATCACAAGTTGCCCAGATTAACTGAAGAGGAAGTGAATTACTAAATAACCCCATCTCAGAAAAAGAAATCAAACAAGCCATCAATGAACTCCCTAGGAAAAAAATCTCCAGGGCCAGATGGGTTTACTAGTGAATTCCATTAAACATTTAAAGAACAATTGATTCCAATACTCTACAAACTATTTGGGAAAATTAGTGAAGAAGTAGTCCTACCAAACTCTTTCTATGACAGAAATATGGTACTGATTCCTAAATCAGGAAGAGATAAAACAGAGAAAGAAAATTATAGACCAATTTCCCTCTTGAATTTAGACACAAAAATTCTAAATAAAATATTAGCCAAAAGACTCCAGCAACTTATCACAAAAATAATACACTCTGATCAGGTAGGATTCATTCCAGGAATGCAAGGATGGTTTAATATTAAGAAAACCATTAGTATAATTGAGCATATCAACAATAAAACTAGCAGAAACCACATGATTATCCCAATAGATGCAGAAAAGGCTTTTGACAAAGTACAACATCCATTCCTATTAAAAACACTAGAAAGCATAGGAATAAATGGAGCCTTCCTTAAAATAGTTGCTAGCATCTATCTAAAACCATCAGCAAGTATTATATGCAACGGGGATAAACTAGAAGCCTTTCCAATAAGATCAGGAGTGAAACAAGGGTGTCCACTATCACCGATCTTATTCAGTCTGGTACTAGAAACACTAGCAGTAGCAATTAGAGAAGAAAAAGAAATCAAAGGAATCAAATTAGACAAAGAAGCTATCACTCTTCACAGATGATATGATGATACACTTAGAGAATCCTAGAGAATCAATTGGCTAAGATGAAAAAACAAGAGAGTGACAAATGCTGGAGAGGATGTGGACAAATTGGAGCACTAATACATTGCTGGTGGAGTTGTGAACTTATCCAACCATTCTGGAGAGCAATATGGAATTATGCCCAAAGGATTATAAATAATTTCATACCCTTTGACCCAACAATACCACTTCTAAGGTTATATCCCAAAGAGATCACAGAAGTGGGAAAAAGACCCATATGTACAAAAATATTTATAGCAGCCATTTTTGTAGTTGCAAAGAATTGGAAACTAAAGGAGTGCCCATCAATTGGGGAATGGCTAAACAAGTTGTGCTATACGAATGTAATGGAATATTATTGTGCTATAAGAAACGAGGAGGTGACAGATTTCATAATTACCTGGAGAAACTTATACAAATTGATGCTGAGCGAGAAGAGTAGAATCAGAAGAAATTTGTATATAATCACAGACATACCATATCTGTGATGACCAATTATGACAGACTGGACTCTTTTCAGCAAAGCAGTGATATAAGTCAATCCCGAAAGACTCAAGAAAGAGAGAAATGTGCCATCCAGAGATATAACTAGAAAGAACTGAGCCTGAATCCTGATGGAAGCAAACTAAATGATCTTTTTCTTTTCATTGTTTAGTTTTATTTCTTCTTTACCATCTTTCATCCCACCTAGTACAATATGCCTTTGTAATTGGAATAATGTCTAATATGAATGTATTTGCAGGTCCTATACTGTACTATATGCTGTTGTGGGGGGAGGGGGAGGGAAGTAAGGGAAATTTGAAAATCAAAGAACTATGGAATTGAATCTTGTTAACTGAAACTAAACTAATAAATTAATTTAAAAAAAAAAGAAATGATGAACCGACAGGCTTCAGAGAAACCTGTCAAGACTTATATGTTGAATGAGGGGAGCAGAACTGGGAGACCATTGTACACAGTAACAGCCACAATGTGCAAGGACTGATTTTGATTAGCCTTTCTCAGCAATGCAAGGACTCAAAATAATTCCAAAGGACACATGATAGAAAATGCCAGCCATATCCAGAGAAAGAACTAGGCAGTTGGAATGAAGAATGAAGCAGATTATTTTCAATTTTATTTTGTTTTATTTTGTCTTTTTTTCTTTCTCATTGTTTTTCCCATTCATTTTAATTCTTCTATTCAACATGACTAATATGAAAATGTGTTTAATAGGAACGTAGTGTAGAGCCCATATCAGATTGCAAACTGTCTTGGGGAGGGGGGGAAAGGGCAGAGGAGAAAATT
The DNA here is from genome assembly GCA_011680675.1 of Gymnobelideus leadbeateri. Taxonomy (NCBI): domain Eukaryota; kingdom Metazoa; phylum Chordata; class Mammalia; order Diprotodontia; family Petauridae; genus Gymnobelideus; species Gymnobelideus leadbeateri. Next base: position 204,691 of record WOXC01012037.1, on the reverse strand, counting down.
AAAAACTTATGGAAGTGAATGTTGAAAACTAAAAATAAATAATTTAATGAAAAAGACAGGTATCCTTATCTTATAGATGAAGAACTTGATATTCAGCAAATTTAAATAATTTGCTCCTAGTTACACAATGAGTAAGTGTAGAAGGCAGGATTTGAACCCAGGTGATTCAGGCTTTGCATAAGGGAAAAAAGTGTTAAATTCTTTCAAAATGACATATATATATATTATATATAATATATATATAATATGTATGTATATAATGTATATATATATGTGTGTATATGTGTGTTGAAAGTTTGTGAAACATTTCAAATACTTATCTCATTAGCTCAGTATTAAATATTTATCTCATATCTGTAAATACTAATTTCACAATCCTTTGGCATAGATACTGTTGCAATTACTGTACTCATTTTCCAGAGGAAGACACTGAAGCTGAGCTCAGGATTATACAAGCAGTATGAGGAATGATTTGAATTCAGTGTTTCTTGACTTAAGCCTAGTTCTCTTTTCACCATAACACACCATCTTTCTATCTCAGGAGATAATAGAGGCAGAAAAATAAACGTTTATTAAGGTTTAGATGAACTTATATTTGGTAGATCCATAGTGTACTAGTAAGGTGAACTAGAGATACTTACAAAGCCATCCTCAACTTTGAGATCAATACCAGAAAAGACAACTATGTTCTGTTAAAAAAAATTCTTTGTATTCCTGAGGTTTCTTCTGACTTTCACCTGGCCCTTGAACGCAGGCTTGATACATCATTCTAGTCATTCTCTTGTATCACAAACAAAGCAAGATATCTTTCCCCAGTGGGATTCTCTCTCAGTGTTTATTTTCTTATGTTAAGATAGTGACATTCCATAGACTGAATTCAGAGCAACTCGATGAAACATTTATTAAATACATACAATGTGCCATGAGCCATGTTAGGCTCTGGGAACACAAGGACAAAATCAAAACAGTCCTAGACTTCATTCTATTGCATATAAGAGGGGAAACATGTGTATGGTAAATTAAACACATAACATATACCAAGTAATTTCCTGGGGGAGAGCACAGGTCTGATGCAAAAGTCAGTATATTAACAATACAATATGGGTTATGGAAGGTATAATGGAAGGATGGGCTCTCTTTAAAACTATCAATGATCTTAATTGCCAGATACATTGATATTTTCTCAGTCCTCATTCTTCTTAACCTCTCTATAGCCTTTGATACTGTTGTTCACCCTCTTCTTGTTATTGGGACACCACATGCTCTGGTTCTTCTCCTGCCTATCCGACTCTTACCTTGTTGGATTGTCATCCAGATCATGTCTTCTAACTGTAGGCTCTCTTCTCTTCTCCTGCTATACCACTTCACTTGGTATCAGAATCCATAGGTTTAATTATTATCTCTATGCTGATGATTCCCAAATCTACCTCTTCCTTCCTTATCCTTTCTACTAACTTTCAGTCTCATACCTTCGGTTACCTTTCAGATATTTCAAATTGAATGTCCAATAAACATCTTAAACTCAACATGTCCAAATCAACTCATTATCTTTTCCCATAAATTATGCCCCTTTCTCCTTTCCTCATTATTATAGAGGGACAACACTGTCCTGCCAGTCCTCCAGGCTCACAACCTAAGCTCCATCCTCAACTTCTCACTATCTTTCATCCTCTATATACAATTTGTTGCTAAGGGCTGTTGATTTCACCTTTGTAAAATCTCTTAAATATGCCCCCCCCCACTTTTTTGCTCTTTTTGGAGGGGGGAAAGGCAGGGCAATTGGGGTTAATTGACTTGCCCAAGGTCACACACCTAGTAAGTATTAAGTGTCTGAGGCCGGATTTGAAGTCAGGTCCTCCTGACTCCGGGCTGGTGCTCTATTCACTGCACCACCTAGCCACCCCATATGGCCCCTTTTCTATTCTGATACTGCCACCACTCTAATGCTTTGTTTTGCTATATTCTATAGAGTATTGCAGGGAAGCTAGGTGATATAATGGATGGGTGGTCCAAGACACTGGGCTAGAAGTAAGAAAGACTAATCTTCATGAGTTCAAATCCAGATTTAGATACTTATTAACTGTGTGACCCTGGGCAAGTCACTTGACCCTGTTCGCTTCAGTTTTCTCATCTGTAAAATGAGCTGGAGAAGTAAATGGCAAACCACTTTCATATCTTTGCCAGGCAACCTCCAAATGGGGTCATAAAGAGTAGGACATAACTGGAATGATTGAACAACTATAGGGTATCTCATGTGATTACAGTAAGAGGGATCTATAGCCAGATATCTATTACTGTTCAACATAAAATGATGGGTAGTATCTTCAGATCATTGGGTTTGACTTACTTTTTACAATAATAAATTTATATTACCTTCTTAACACTATATAAACAAAGTAGAAAATTTTTCACTTGTTCAAAATAATCCATGCAAATTCCCTCCTGGAAATAGTCTCTCAGCAGTCAATACAAATGCCAATGAGTAATACCTTTGGGTAGGCAGCAGAGGAAACGATAGTTGTGTTTCTGGTGCTCAGGGCAAACAAAGAAACACTATACCTGCCACCTCTCAAAATGGAATTGATCAGAAGAAAATTCAGCAAAAAGGAAGTATCCTGGTCTAGTTTCCCTACTGCTTCTAGTTCAGAAATTTAAAGGAAGGAATCATTTTCTAAGAGTTTAGCAGGCTTCTTGAATTTCTAACCATATAAGGAAGAGAAATGAACATTGTCTAATATAGACACATTTGACATCTATTCTATAAGGTGCTCACTCAGAGATCTACTTCTTTATACCACATACTGGTATAATTCCTTTTTCTTAAGAGTGGAGTGAAAGAGAAGAAATGGATGGATGGATAGATGGATGGATGGATGGGTGGGTGGATATATAGATGGATGAAAGGAAGTGTTTATTAAATGCTCATAGTATACAAAATACTGTGCTAAGGGCTGCATATATGTATTTAAAATGAAGACAGTCTCTGCTCTGAAATAGTTTATATTCTAATAGATAGAAATGAAACCCCCCAAAAGGGAGTAGTATTCAAAGTGGATTGTTTTGGTTAAGGATCACATGGTGAATAGAGTCGCAGGATGACAGACTGGCATGCTTTCTAGTGGTGATGGAAATATGGATTTGATCACAGCTCCAGAACTGGAAAATGAATAAGGGGGTGGGGATGAGGAAGGATAGTGTGGAGGCTATGCAAGGAAACTGGTAAGAAGATGACTGAGTACTTAAGTGAGGCATGTCTGCAACTAGCCTAGATGACTAAATGGAAGGAGCCACTTGAGATACTCACGTTTCAGTTATTGTTTTGTTGCTGTTGTATTGCCACTGTGCATTTAGGACAGTTTCTGGTACGTGTTAAACATGAAATAAATGTTCTATCAATCTGTCTATCTCCCTTTATCTATCTTTGAACTCTGGTTATTCCTTCCAAGGGCCTGGAGAAATTATATTCTTATTGTCAAAAGGCTCTGAGGCACTGACTTGGTCACTATTAATGTGGTATTCTGTTCAGACACAGTAGGAGGGGCTGTATGATTCACTTCGACATAAGTATATTGTATTGCAAAACCAAAGAACTGTTATAAACCAATACAAGTTGACCATGAAAGAAAAGCCACTTAGAAAATTCCTCATTTTTCCCTTTTCTTTCTGTTAAGGCAGAATAATAACTTAGACCTGATTTTCATTAAATTACACATATATTTAAATATCTTACTTATGAGCTCAGTAATTCACTTGACTTGAACCCATAGGATCATAGAGCTAGAAGGGAATGCAGAGGTTACCTAGTCCAATTCTATCCCCATTCATTAAAGGAGAAGCTGTATCTCAGGAAGGACAAGTAACCCAAGTTCACACAATTAGCCATCATCAAAGGCAGGATTTTAATGCAGATTCTCTTCCCTTTAGACCTCTTTTTGTCCATATGAGTCCCCCCTTGTAGATCAACACATCAAATATACCTGATGCTTTATGCAATATTCCATTCCCATGGGAGGAAGGGAAGAAGGAAAGGAGCAAGCATTTATTAAGTACCTACTAGGGCCAGGTATTGTGCCAAAAGCTTTACAAATATCTTATTTGAGATAATCCTTCACCTCTACAAACAATGAAGAGAGGGGCATTTTTTCCAACTCTTTGTCCTGGTAAAAATTGATCATCACAATCATAATTTCACAAAGTTCAGTTTACTCTTTTTGTTCTTTATTCTTATGCTATTATACATGACTCCCATAGTGTGTGTATGTGTCTGTGTGTGTGCACACATGCGTTTGTGTGTACGCTTGTAGTGTGTATGTGTGTTTTAAAATCATTATGTCAGATGGAAGAAAATGACATGGGCTTGTTTATGAACTTCTAGGGATAGTCTGCGTAACCATCTACAAAACTAAGTAGACCCCCCAAAAAAAATCTCCGAAGAAATCCTTTAAATGTTTTCATTAAATAACATGCAATTGAGACTGTTTGCTTCATACTGCTTGTGAACTTTAATACTGGACTATGAATGGAAAAAAATACCCTCTGCTTTTTCATTAACCTTCATCTGAATCTATAGAGGTTTTCTAACCTTCAGTCTTAAAACTATTCCTAGGACAAAATCCTTCCCCCTGACAGTAGCCTGAAATTTATTCCATTCAGTTCTTAGATCTCTTGGTCTTTGATTGGTTTAAGGAAAAGGGTAACAGGGGTATCCAAGATTGACTTTTACTGATTCTCTCATTTGTAGTAGGGCTACTTTATCAGAAAGGTTACACAAACCTGGGCTAATGTCATACACTCTTTGAGACACAGATACACAGGACCTGCAAGAATCCCAGTCTGCAGTATAACATTTCTTTTAATTCAACTAATTTTCAATTGAAAGTTGAAAAAATTCAACTAAAATTCAACTTTTAATTCAACTCAACTCGATAAATATGTATCAGTTTAATTCAACAAAAATTTATTAATCTCTTATTATAAGCTAGTGGACCATATACTAATAGATTCATCTAGGAAGTTCGGTGGATAGAGCACTCTGCCTCGGGTCTGAAATACCTGAGTTCAAATCCAGCCTCAGACACTTACTCCTGTGTGACCCACTCAAATCACTGCAAAGATCAGACACAACTAAATGACTGAACTATAGCAACAAGCACTATGCTAGGATAAAATACCTGAAGAGAAAACTCACAATAAGTCACACATTAGAGAGGTCCCAAGCAAAGTGCTGTTTGAAGACAAAGGAGGAAGGTTACAAAGCTTCCTACCTGACCATCCTAAATGCTCTATGCAATATGAATCTCTAAAGGTAATCATGGGCTTCATCTAATAATAGCTAACATTTATATAATGCTTTAAGGTTTGCAAAGAATTTGTACACTTGTTATCTCACTTGATCCTCATGATTGTCTTGATAGGAAGGTACTATTATCATCCCCATTTTATAGATGAGGAAACTGAGGCTGAGAGAGGTTAAGTGACTTGCCCAAAGATACATAGCTAGGAAGTGACTGGGGTAGGATTTGAACTCAGGTCTTCCTGACTCTAAGACCAGTACTCTATTGATGATTCCACCTACTTGATCTATATATTTTTAAAGGCCATGAAAGCCTTGCATACACTGTAGTTGAGCTATAGGTCCTTCTGTAGATGGGGACAGCTCTCTTGCCTATGAATTTTCATTTCTTGCTCTTCCATTCTATTTTCATCCTTAACTGTAGTCTATCTGACTATGCATGTTTCAAGATCTCATTTATTTTGACCTAAATTGTGTGTAGTTTCTGCTCTAGCCTGCTCCCAGATTCAGTCTAGATTCTACTCAAGTATTTTTAGTGCAGCACCATAGTTCCTATGAAAGCCCAACCAAGCCACACTTCTGCTGGGGAAACTGGCCATTAACCCTTTGCCTCCTGATAACACATATGTGGAATTCCAATAGGCCCAGGGCTAGTCCACAGAGTCATGGGACTTGGAATCTAGTCATTGCTCAATTTGCTGAGTAAGTTTGTGTGTACTACTAGCTTCATAGGCTAGTGGTGCAATACACATAGCTCCATGCCTTAGTCAGGAAGAACTGAGTTCACTTTAGGCCTGGGATACTTACTAGCTCTGTGAACCTGTGCAAATCACTGAGCCTGTGCCTACCTTAGTGTCTTCAACTGTAAAATGGGGATAATAACAGGAGCTACCTCATAGGGCCATTGTGAATATCAAGGAAAATTGTTCTCCATGACTATAATGCACTTCCTCCTCACTCCAGACATATTGAATTCCTCTTGGTTTTCAAGTCACATTTCAATTACAAGCTTCTACATGAAACCTTTCTACATGATTCCCTCAAGTCCTAGTGATCTTTCAGGAGAAAAATGGGAATTTAATGAAATAGAGGACTTTCAAGCGTTCTTGATTGAAAAGATCAGAATTGAATAGAAAATTTTACTTTAAAATACAAGATTAAAGAGAAGCATAAAAAGGTAAACTGGAAAGGGAAATCACAAGGGGCTTAATAAGGTTAAACTGTTTACATTCCTTTATATTTTTTAAAATAGTATTTTTTTAAATTATTTTAGCTTACGTCATTTATTTCCTCAATATTTTGAGTTACACATTTTCTCCCCATTTTCCCCTACCCACCACCCCAAAATAATGGTCTCACTGAATGTCCCTTCCCCCAATCTGTTCTCTCCCATATCTTCTCCCATGCCCCTCCAACTTTCTAATAGGGCACAATGGATCTCTTTGCCCCAGTGCCTGTATATATTATTACCCAGTTACATGTAAAATGATAATAATAAATAATATACATATATTTTAAACATTTGATTTTAAACCTTTGAATTTCAGATTCTTTCCTTACATCCCTCGTCACTCACTCTTGCTGGGAAGATAAGCAACTCAATATAAGTTGTACATGTAAAACATTTCCATAGTGGATATATTGTGAAAGACTGACTATATTTCCCTCCATCCTATCCACCCCCCACTAGTTCTATTTTCTACTTTGATCCTGTCCATTTTCAAAAGTGGGAGCTTCCAACTTCCCTTCCCCCCAGCCTGCCCTCCCTTCCATCATCCCCCCTTACATCCCCTTCCCCCCTACTCTCCTGTAAGGTGAGATACCCTATTTAGTGTGTATGTCATTCTGTCCCTGAGCCATATTCAATGAGAATAAAATTGACCCATTCCTTTTTGCCTGTCTGTTCTTCCCTTCCATTGTAACAGTTTTTCCTTGACTCTTCTATATGAGATAATTTACTCCATTCTGTCTCTCCCCATCTCCTCTCATTATATTCTTCTCTCACCTCTTAATTTCACCTTTTAAGTATCATCCCTATCTATTAATTTGGTCCTGCGCCCTCTGTCTATATATACCTGTGTATATATGCACACATGTATTCATACACCCATATACCCTCCTATGTAGATATATGTATGTACACACATACATGTATATATATAAATGTATGTGTGTACATCTATACATCTATATGTGTATATATGTATATATATACACATATAGATGTATAGATGTATACACACACATATATATTTCCCTTCAACTATTCTCATACTGAGAAAAGTTTCATAAGTTATAATTATTATTTTTCCATTGTAAGAATATAGATAGTTCAACTTTGATAATTTCCATATGATTTCTTTTCCCTGTTTACCTTCTTATGCTTCTCTTGTTTCTTGTATCTGAATGTTTTTCATTCTCTGATTTTTTTCATTAACAATGCTTGAAAGTTCTCATTCCACTGAATGACCATATTTTCCCCTGAAACAAAATACTCAGTTTTTCTGGGTAGGTGACCCTTGGCTTCAATCCCAGCTCTTTTGCCCTCTGGAATATCATATTCAATGCCCTTTGATCCCTCAGTGCAGAAGCTGCCAGGTCCTGTGCTATTCTGATTGTGTTTCCACAGTATTCAAATTGTTTCTTCCTGGCTGCTTGTAATATTTTCTCCTTGATTTGGGAAATCCAGAACCTGGCTATAATATTCTTAGGAGTTTTCTTTTTGGGATCTTTTTCAGGAGGTGATCTGTGGATTCTTTCAAACTCCATTTTGCCCTCTCGTTCTAAAACATCAGGGCAATTTTCCTTGAGAATTTCTTGAAAGATGATTTCTAGGTTCTTTTTTTGATCATGGCTTTCAGGTAATCCAATAATTTTTAAATTATCTCTCCTGGATCTATTTTCCATGTCAGTGGTTTTTCCAAAGAGATATTTCACATTGCCTTCTATTTTTTTCATTTATTTGGATCTGTTTAATAGTATCTTGATTTCTCACAAAGTCACTAGCTTCCATTTGCTCCAGTCTAATTCTGAAGGAATGATTCTCCTCAGTGAGCTTTTGAGATTCTTTTTTCCATCTGGCAAATTTGGCTTTTTAAAGCATTCTTCTTCTCATCGGCTTTTTGAGCCTCTTTTGCCATTTGAGTTAGTCTATTTTTAAGGTGTTATTTTGTTCCGTCAGGTTATTGACTTTCATTTCATAATTTTCTGGCATCATTCTCATTTCCCTTCCCAATTTTTCCTCCACTACTCTTATTTGGTTTTTAAAATCCTTCTTAAGCTTCTCTATGGCCTATAAGCAGCTTATTCTTTTGATGGGAGCTTTTGGTGCAGGAGTTCTGACTTAGCTGTTTTCCTCCTGTTCCATGCCCCAATCCTTTTTGTTCCCAAAAAAGGAATCCAAAGTTGGACTGCTGTACTTGCCTTGCTTCCTTTGCTTGCTCATGTTGCCATTCAATTACTTTACTTTTGAGCTTTTTGCCACAGTAGAACTCCTGCTACCAGTGAGGGGAGCTTTTTCCCAAATTGCTGGGGTTTTCTCAGCTGCTGGAACTATTATTTGACTGCCCTTTCAGAAGCCTTTACTCACTCTGGCACACTGGTCACATACCCCAGGACCTCCACCCCAGACAGTTACTATTTGTCTGAGTGGCACTCAAACTCCCCTGATTTCAAGTGTAGTTGATATTTCCAATATGCCATACTGCCAAACTGAGGGGGCTGGACTAAATGACCTATGAGCTTCCTTTCAACTGGCATTCTTTAAGTTTATGATTTATTATCATCCTGATATTGCTGTTCTTGGGGAAGGAAAGAAACATTCATTAAATGCCCCTACAATGTGACAGGAACTTTCCAATTTTATCTCATTTTCTTTTCACAAAAAATGTGAGAGATGCTATTATTATCTTTGTTTTATAGTTGAGTAAATTGAGGCAGAAATAAGTGACTTTTCCAGGGACACTCAGCTAGTGTTTGATGCTATATTTGAAATCAGGTCTTCCTGAGTCCAGATCCGTCATTTTATCTACTCTATCTATCTTCTCTGCAGAAAAGTTTCTACAGTACCTTAGTGTAAATTATTTGAATCAGGCAGGATCATTCCCTACACCCCTACAGTGGTCAAGATGCTATTTTTCATTCTGATTTCAAAACCCAGGGGTTCAAGATTAGAAAACCTATTAAATTTCCTGTTGGCCAAAACTAACGTTGGCCTATACGGAGTCTATCCCTTTGTTTGGGGATAGACTGATATTTGTTTCAGCTTTGGTCATTAGTCTGATTTTTAGTTTTGCTATCAGATATTAGATTATGTATCTAAATATTTTTAAAAAGTAAAGTTATTATTTTCCCTGTCTCCCTCACTCCAACAAGCCCTACACATTTCCTTTGTTCTCTAGTGGTATTATTAATTAATTCATTATATGGAGTCAATCAGATCATCATTGATATTAATCTTACTCTGTCCTCTTAAGGTCCTTCTTTCACAGGCTCCAATAAAATTAGTCAGGAATAGAAAGAAAATGGATGTGTTCCACAGAGCATTCCCTAAATGATCACTCCCAAATCCAAGGTGTTTTTCAACTATGGTCCTGAATTGAATGATATGGGCATTATCTTCCCCATTTAGAGCCAGTGATGTATTTGTTGTTATATTTTGGGGCACTGATGTGTGACTGTGGTAGCATTTGAGAGGGAGGATTGGAAGCAAGGAATGAATGAGCTGACCGCCTGTGTAATTCAGAAGGGCAAGGCTAGAGTCAGACAGGTAGGGAGATCAGAAGGAAGAATAATGAGCTCTGTGCCATAAACTCTTTGGGGAGATGAAAGTTTCAGAACACTAACGTGTGACTTAAATACCCTCTCCTTTTTTTCCCCTATAGGGACAACTCCTTTGGCATCTTCCATTTTTCTAGCCAAGGTAAAAGACTTGGTCATTTGCCCTTTCATTCGTTCCTGAAAGATTTTCATTACTGAAGTAATTTATTATAGGCAGATCATGACCATATTAAGCCAGCATAATCACATTGAAGGAGCAGGCCTGGGGCTGGGATTTCAGACTTTTAGGTTTGCAGCAAAAGGCTCAGCTTGTGAACTAGACCATTGGTTTTTCACACAAAACACTTTATTGGATTACCCAAAATATTTAACTGGTGCATAAACCATTCTAGACTTGAGTCTTCTGAGATTCTACTTCCATTTTAGGAAATACACCTAAGCTATCTCTTCAGAACCCTGTATATGGGGAAAATAGTCAATCCTCTGGACTGACATAGGCAGTAGAGATGGCTTAGGAAACCCTGTACTTGAAATCAGAGGATCTGAGGATCATAGATACTGAGCTGGAAAAAACAAACAAACACAACAACCTTAAAGGTCTCCCAGTCCAAACTGTTCATTTTACAGTTGAGCAAGTAAACTGAGGTCCATAGACACAGGCCAGATATTTGTTAAGTGCCTCCTATGGGCCAGGGCTATGCTAAGTGTTGAGGACTCACACAAAAGAAAGCAAGATAGTCCTTAGCCTTAAGGAGCTCAGAGAGGTTAAATAACTTACCCAAGGTCATACACAAGGATTAAGGGATAAAGTAGCCTTTAAAATAAGTCCTCTTGGGGGCAGCTAGGTGGCGCAGTGAATAGAGCACTGACCCTGAAGTCAGGAGGACCTGAGTTCAAATCCAACCTCAGACACTTAACACTTACTAGCCATGTGACCTTGGTCAAGTCACTTAACCCCAATTGCCCTGCCTCCCCCACCCCCAAAATAAAAGCAAAAAATAAGTCTTCTGGCTCCAAATCCAATGCTATTTCCACTATAAATGAATAAGTATCTAAGTGCTTCCTATCTGCCAAGCACTGCTAAGAGCTACAGACACAAAAAGAAAAAGTGAAATAGTTTCTGCTCTCCAGGTATTCAAACTCTTGTGGGGAGAATAAGAATATTAAGAAAGTTCATCTGCAGGGCATATGGGAAGTCCCTAGTCCTTGGGTTGTATCGATAGGTAAGATGATAGTGACAAGGGTCTGGAGGGCATAGAGACAGGGCCAATGGTAAGGCCTGGTGGTCCTCTGCTTCACTAAAATGAACAGAGCTGGTTGCTATCAACTCATCTAAGCCATGTAATCAGCCAAATACCGTGGATGGATTTTCAGCTGCCATGACCCACAAATGAGATAAAGGAATGGCAAGTGTGCTGGGTACCTCAGAAGGTGGAGGCAAGTTTTCCCACCACCTGGACAACCTACATGGGTTTATCCTTCTTTGCCTTAATCTCTCCTCTAGCCCAGGCATGTCCAAAACCCATTCTGTATGGGGAAGAGGAAGACTCACACTCTTTGGGGATGCTATACCTCCCGCACTCTTTCAACCACAAAGGGACCAGGGGTAAACTAGAGATGCCTATGAATTCAAAGTTAGGCAGGGAGTCCAACTTCTACCTAAATGTTAGAAATTCCCCAACTGAGATATCATAGAAATTGTGACTGAATTAATAACTTTTTCTCTAAAACAAACTCCCAAAAGCCAAACAGATGGAATCATGTGAAACTTAGGGGCCATTATGTCATCTTCCTGCACTTAAAATTAGCTAATTATTATAAGTCATTTGTTACATCCTTGATCTTTCATTTGTTAACTAGGGTTATCAAAATCATTAACCATTATTAAGGATCTATCTCAGGTAGCTAGCCATGGGGATTGTGGGGAGGAGGAAATGACAGATGGCAAAATGCTGCAGTAGGTCAACTATGGGAGAACAAAATGGATGGACGTTTGTTTACTGTAAGGATTCAGAATTTAGAGTTTTAAACCTGTGATGAAGTATCATGACAAAAATAATCAGGATCTTTCTCACATATTGGTAAAAATAGATGGTCACTTTTGTGTTATATTGGTGGTATGAGGGTAGAGATAGAGAAAGCTCCTCTCCATATACTTTTCCCCATATCTGTCCTACTCAATTGCTAAAATGACTGAATGGAAATAGTAGAATATCATTTTAAATGTGTAAATTTGGTGTAAAACACCAATTCATATTTATGAAGAAGGGCACAGCCTGAATGTTTATTTCACATCACTCTAAATTGTCTCTCACACTTCCACTTAACAACTAAGCAACAACTTCAATTTTTAAGTTGACCAATCGTGCCAAGACATTTCAAGATATTTTGCCTGGGGTGGGGGAGGGAGGTGTGTCTTTCCAAGGTAATGAAGGAAAGCAGAATAAAAATGTTTCAAAGGCCTTGAGTTTTGATTTAAAGTTGAGGAAGCTTTTAATTCACCTGGGCTCCAAGTCAAGAAAGTACAGAGAGGGGACACTGACTTACCATCTTAAAATCACTCAGTCAAATGCTTCTTTCTTATTTTTTTTCAGGGATTAATAGGGAAATGGCTAAAAATAACAGAGAAGTACAAATTAAAGGAAATACTAACTCTGAAGAAAAAGCATTAGATTTTTCATCAGAAGACCCAGACTTGGATCCTGGCTCTGTAACTTAGTATCAATATAATATCAAGAAAGTCTTTTAATCTCTTTTGGCCTCCGTTTCCTCACTTATAAAATGAGGGGGTTAGAATAGATTACCTCTAAGGTGCCTTCAAGCTATAAATATGTGATGTTCTGACCTTATTTGTAATTAATAACAATAATAAGATACATTAATGAAGGTAGCAAAATGGTCGTTATGGATTGCTCTCATTTGAGACAAGTGGGGAAAGGGACTATGATGCTGATGACCTGGGTCACTTGTTTGTGTGATCTCAGAGGAAAATGACTTTACTCTTCTGGCTCAGGTCCTTCCTCTACAAAATGAGGGAGTTGGACTGGATAATTTATAAGTTCCCTTCCAACTCTAAGTCTACAACTCTAAGAAAGTCTTCTATGCATCAATGTGGATGACATCTCTAAAAGGTAAAAACTACTCTGTTTCTGTCGACCAACAAGCCTTTATTAAGAACATACAATGTCTGGGGCAGCGAGGCTATACAGTGACTAGAGCACTGGCCCTGGAGTCAGGAGGACCCGAGATCAAATCTGGCCTCAGACACTTGACACAATTACTAGCCATGTGACTTTGGGCAAGTCACTTAACCCCAATTGCCCTTCAAAAAGCAAAAAAAAAAAAAAAAAGATGTACAATGTTGTACACTATGCTAAGTAAAGATACAAAGATACAAAGAAAAAAGGAAAAATAATCATTTAAAAATTAAATTTAAAAGGTGTCTGCCTTCAAGGAAATTGTATACTAATGGAGGAGAAAATGCATACAGAAGTAGATACACAGAAAATACACATGGTAGGTAGGAGAAGACTTGAGAGGGTCCAGTCTCTTCAGAGATTGGGAAAGGCCTTCTGCAGATGGCAGCACTTGAGCTGAGGCTTGAAGGAAGCCACCAATTCTGAGAGTTGAAATTGATGAGGGAGAACATTCAACAAATGAGAGAAAGCCATACAATATCCCAGACACAGGGGCTGACTGCATTGTTGTGTATGAGTAATAGCAATTGGATGGGAATAATGTTTAAGACGGTTGTAAAGATATGAAGGATCATGTTGTAAAGAGTTTTAATTGCCAGATCAGTACATATTTGATGCTAGAGATAATAAGGAGTTACTGCAGTTTCCTGATTCATTAAGACACAAAATCAAAAGTACACTCTATGAAAATCACCACTGTGGAGGATGGATCAAAGAAGAGCACAACCTGAATCAGGAAGGCCAATTAGAAGGCTGTTACACTAGGCCAGGTAAAAGGAGTCCAAACTAGAGTGCTGGTGGCAGGCAGTTGCCAGAGATGTATATGGTAAATGTTTAGGAGGTGTAAGTGATGAGATTTGACAATTTATTATGCATGTTGGATAAGTGAAATGGAAGATTTAGGGACACTAGGGTAGAATATGGTTGAATTTGTTCTCTCAGTAGCAACAAGGCAATTGAGAAATAGGGAGATCAATTGGCAAACCATTGAAATATAAATTTTAGAATGAGGAGTGGGTTTAGGGAAAGAAGAATGAATTATTTTGGATGTATTGAGTTTGAGATGCTGATGGGGCATTCAATTTGAAATTTCAATAGACGGTTGAGAATGTGGGATTGAAGCTCAGAAGAGAGAGTAGGGCAGGATATATAGACATAGGAATCATCAGCATCAAGATAATAATTGAACTCATTGAACCCTAATGAGATCACCAAGTGAGAGAAGATTGAGAGAAAGGGCCCAGAGCTGAAATTTCTTTGGGGTAGTAAGTGTGATATGGATGAAGATCCAGCAAAGAAGATAGAGGAGTAGTCTGACAGATAGGAGAAGAATGAAGAGAAATCAGAGGCAAGAAAATTTAGAGAGGTAAGAGTGTCATCATTAGTGTCAAATACTACAGAGGGTTCGAGAAGAGAATTGAGGAAAAAACACATTAGAATTGACAATTCAAATATCATTGGAAAACTTAGAGAGTAGTTTTGTTTGAAGGATGAAATTATAAAACAGATTGCAGAAAGTTTAAAAGAGAGGAAGAAGAGAGGCAATAGAAGCACTGAATTTAGATGATTTTTCAGAGTTTAACTGAGAAAGACAAAGACTGAGTAATAGGTTCAAATCCGACCTCTGGAGTTTTCTAGTGGTGTGAGACTAGGGCAACTACCTAAATTCTATAATCTGAGTTTTCTCATCCATAAAACTGGAGTAATTATACCTAAAGTATCTATTTTCACTAAAGACCTGACTCTTAAGTCAGGGGACATGTTATTGCCTCTTACATTTACTACCTAGGAGACTTCGGGCAAATCACTCCACCTCCTGGGATTCAGTGACTTTTTTTTGATAGAAATCATTTAATATATGGTAGAAATGAAAAGGAGCCATGTACTACATAGTGCCCTCCCAGATTGAACAATCAGTGCAGTATTGGTTCAAGGGTGTTGGTGTTTGAAGTAGAGTTGGGGGTGTGTGTAATGGAGTTGATGAGTCAGCAAAATCATTAATTAAATTTGTGTAGATGAGAAAAAGCTAGTTTTCTGGTATTTAAAAAAAAAAACTAGTTACTTTGGTAGCATGTATAGCCCATATGTGAAAATTTGAAGAAGCATATTTGAAGTCAAATCTATTATTACTTTTTCGATTAATACCTAAAAATTCAGTTCAATATAGTGAATTTGGCAGACCTAGTTAACAAGTTAATTTGAAGTATTATAATATTGTCCTGCAATTGAGAAATCATTTTTCATATAAAATTCTTAACTATACTTATATTTGGGGGAAATGTCATAGAAATTACATTATTTGTATTCAAACCATAATCAAATGATCAGAGCAGGAACTGTGAAACAGAGGTGGGTCAGCATCTTGGACCCAGTCCCTCAGAAGCAGATCTACACCAGAAAAGGATATCTAATCCCATTCTAAAGAAGGAATGTGAGAACTCAGAACTAGTTCACTTGGAGTGGAAGTATTCATTGTTGTTCCATCCTCATCATCAAGACACCAGATAATTCCATCTTTCAGCAATGCCACACTTCCAGAAAATGAGACTTTTCATGTTTTCTTGAATCTTGTATTTGAATGTCTAATTTTCTATTTAACTCTGGTCTTTTCATCAAGAATGCTTGAAAGTCCTTTATTTCACTGAATGTCTATCCCCCCCCCCCCCCCGAAGTATTATACTCAGTTTTGTTGGGTAAGTGATTCTTGCATTTAATCCTAGCTCCTTTGACCTCTGGAATATCATATTCTAAGCCTATCTAAGCCCTTAATGTAGAAGCTGCTAGGTCTTGTGTTATCCTGATTATATTTCCACAATACTAGAATTGTTTCTTTCTGGCTGCTTGCAATATTTTCTCCTTAACCTGGGAGCTCTGGAATTTAGCTACAATATTCCTAGGAGGTTGTCTTTTGGCATCTCTTTCAAGAGGTGATCAGTGGATTCTTTCAATTTCTATTTTGTCCCCTGGTTCTAAAATATCAGGGCAATTTTCCTTGATAATATCTTGAAAGATAATGTCTAGACTCTTTCTTTGATAATGGGTTTCACGTCCAATAATTTTTAAATTCTCTCTCCTGGATCTATTTTTCATGTCAGTGGTTTTTCCAATGAAATATTTCACATTATCTTCTATCTTTTCTTCTTTTCATTCTGTTTAATAATTTCTTGATTTTACATAAGGTCATTAGCTTCCATCTGCTCCATTCTAATATTTAAAGAATAATTTTCTTCAGTGAGCATTTGGACCTCCTTTTTCATTTGACCAAATATACTTTTTAGGGCATTCCTCTCCTCATTGGCTTTTGGGATCTCTTTTTCCATCTGGGTTAGTCTGTTTTTTAAGGTTTTATTTTCTTCAATATTTTTTGGTCTCCTTTAGTAAGTTGTTGACTCCTTTTTCATGATTTTCTTTTATCACTCTCATTTCTCTTCCCAATTTTCCTCTACTTCTCTTGCTTGATTTTCAAAATCGTTTTTGAGCTCTTCCATGGCCTGAGACCAATTTATATTTTTCTTGGAGACTTTTGATGCAGGGGCTTTGGCTTTGTTGTCTTCTTATGGTTGTATATTTTGATCTTCTTTGTCACCAAAGTAATATTCTATTGCCCCATTATTTTACACTATTTGCTCATCTTCCCAGCCAAATACTTGACTTTCTAACTCTTTGTCAAGGTAGAACTCTGCTTCCAGTGGAGGTGGGGATGGGAGTGGGTATACTGTCCCAGGCTTCAGGGGTTTTGTATCAACTCCTTGATCCCCCACCACCTAAGGGCCCAGAGTTCTGGCAATAGCTGCTGCTGCTGCTCCTGCTACTACAACTGCCACCACCACTGCCACCTCTGCCACCCCAGGTCTGGGGCTGGATTGCATGCTCTTCTTTCATCCAGGTCCCACAGAATTCCTTCACTGACCTTCCACATCGTCCTTGGGATTTGTGGGTTGAGAAGTCTGGAAACTACCACAGCTGCCAGAAATTCAGTCTCCTGATGCCTGCTCCAGACCTGTCTGTGCTGGTACAGACTACTGTGCTCCACTCCCAGCCTGGTGCGATACACCCTTCCTGTTAACTTTCCAGACTTTCTTGGGCTGGAGATGTGTTTCACTGTGTCATTTTGTGGGTTCTAGAGTGCTTGAAATTGTCATTTTTCACAGGTATTTGGAGGGGTTTTGGAGAGAGCTCAAGCAGGACACTGCTTTTACTCAAACATCTTGGCTCTGCCCACCTCAGTGTCTTAATAATCTAAAATAAGGACTATTGACTAGGTGTCCTATGAGGTCACTTTCAGTTCTCCATCTGTGATCCTATGACCCACTCTATTAACTCATCATGGCATAGAAGCAACCCTGGCTTCTCAAAAACCATGCCACTAAAGTTAAAGCTCTTATAGAACACAGCAAGCCAATTAGAATGACTTGTAATGGACTATATACATAAAATATTCAGGGATGATAACTGTTTAAGTTTCACTGGTTCTTGGAAAAAGCAGCATGGTACGGGCACTGGATTTGAAATGAAAATACAAAAAAAAAACCAAAACCCAACAACCTGAGTTTGAATCCCAATGCTAACACTCATTACCTTGGGTAAGTTCTTTACTCACGAAAGCTTCATGTATAAGGTGAGAGTGTTGGACTAAATGACATTTTAGTCCAAAATCTGTGGTCCTTTGACACTAAGTTCTAGAGTGATTGCAATCTGCATTACTGGAGGAAATTCCCAACAGAAGAATTGAAGTACTTTTTTCATAGGAGTTTTATGAAGATCTAATTGGATAGTACTTGTAAGGATTACTTTGTAAACTTTAAAATATTGTGTAAATATGAGATTCTGCCTCTTTCTTATGAGGACATTTTGTTTCCTAAAAGGGAGAGAAAGACAACATGTTGTACACAAAGAAAACAGCTTGAAGAGAAACCATTTTCAATGAACCTGATTGAAAACATATCTCCTCGGAGGTAAAATCATTCACTGATTGTAAAGAGGGCTGTAATGCATTATTTCCCAGGAAGCTAATTTACATATGATTTAGTACTTGGAAGTTCATTATTGGGAAACCCTGAATCAAATAAATAGGGACTATGGGATATTGTATATTAACTATTTATGCTGTATAGGATAAAATGTAGACTTTTAAGTTTCTCAACCTAAAATCACCATATGTGATAAAGTCATGTTTTGAGGTATTAGAAATCATATCAGAAGCCTGAGAAACCACATAAGAGAAACTGACAGGAGAAGCTCATGAGAGAAATTGCTTATCAGAAGTCAGAACAAAAAAGCCAATGGATTTTTTTTAACAAATGCTTTATTAATTTCTGGTTTACATCATTCATTTCCGCTAGATTTTGAGTTAAAAATTTTTCCCCATTTTCCCCCTACCCACCACCCCAGAACAGCAGTCCCACAAGATATCCCCTCATCCAAACTGCTCTCTCCCATATCTTCTCCCATACCCCCTTCTACTTTACCATTAGGGCAAGGTGAGTCTCTGTGCCTCAATGCCTGAACATATTATCTCCCAATTACATGCAAGAGAGTATTAATAATAGTATTAATATATATTTGAAACATTTAATTTTAAGACCTCAAATTTCAGATCCATTGCCTTCCTCCCTTGTCACCCATTCCTTCTGGGAAGATAAGCAATTCAGTGTGTGTTGTACATGTCTAGCTATGCAAAACATTACCATAGTAGATATATTGTAAAAGGCTGCTTATAATTCCCTCCCATCAATCCCACCCCCCACCTGGTCCATTCCCTACTTTGATCCAGTCCCTCTTCTATAGTGGGTACTTCCAACCTCCCCTCCCCCCAAGAATGCCCTCCCATCCATCATCCCTACTCTCATCCCCCTTCCCCCTATTCTGCTGCAGGTTGAGATATACCATTTAGTATGTATGTCATTCTCTCCCTGAACAAAATTCAATGAGAGTGTGGTTTTGCCTTTTTGCCTTCCCATTCTTCCCCTCCTCTGCAACCACTTCCCCTTGCTTCTTCTACATGAGATAGTTTACCCTACCCTATCTCTCCCCATCTCCTCTTGACACTTTCCTCTCTCACCTCATAATTTCACCCCTTAGGTATCATCCCTTCCCAACAACCTGTGCCCTCTATCCATGTATAACTGTAAACATATATACACACGTTCACATATGTATTCATATGCCCATATACCCTTTTTCCATTATTTTCATACTGAGTAAAGTTTCATCAGTTACATTTATTGTTTTTCCATTTAGGAATGTAAATAGGTTAACTTTGATAAGTTCCTTTCAATTTCTTTTCCCTGATTACCTTCTCAGGTATCTCTTGCTTCTTGTGTCTGGATGTCAAATTTTCTATTCAACTCTGGTTTTTCCTCAAGAATGCTTGAAAGTCCTCTCTTCCACTGAATGACGATATTTCCCCTGAAACAAAATACTCAGTTTTGCTGGGTATGTGATTCTTGGTTTTAATCCTAGCTCTTTTGCCCTCTGGAATATAACATTCCACTCCCTTCGATCCCTCAGTGTAGAAGCTGCCAGGACCTGTGCTATTCTGGTTGTGTTTCCACCAGGTCCACAATTTGTGTTTCTTCCTGGCTGCTTGTAGTATTTTCTCCTTGATCTGCGGATTCTGGAACCTGTCTATAATATTCCTGGGAGTTTTCTTTTTGGGATCTTTTTCAGGAGGTGTTTGGTGGATTCTTTCAACCTCTATTTCCTCCTCTGGGTCTAAAACATCAGGGCAATTTTCTTTGAGAATTTCTTGAAGGGTGATGTAGTCCAATAATTTTTAAATTATCTCTCCTGGATCTATTTTCCAGGTCAGTGGTTTTTCCCATGAGATATTTCACATTGCCTTCTAATCTTTCATTTGTTTGGATCTGCTTAACAGCATCTTGATTTCTCATAAAGTCATTAGGTTCCATTTGCTCCAGTCTAATTCTGAAGGAAAGAATCTCCTCAGTGAGCTTTTGAGATTCTTTTTCCATCTGGCAAATTCGACTTTTTAAGGCATTCTTCTCCTCATTGCCCTTTTGGGCCTCCTTTGCGAGTTAGTCTATTTTTTAAGGTGTTTTTTCCTCAGTCAGGCTGTTGACTCTCATTTCATACTTTTCCTGTATCCTCCTCATTTCTCTTCCCAATTTTTCCTCCACTTCTCTTATCTGCTTCTTAAGGTCTTCTATGGCCTCTAACCCACTCATATATTCCTTTGGGGCTTTTGGAGCAGGATTTCTGACCTCACAGTCCTCCTCCTGTTCCCTGCTTCGATCCTCTTTGCCCCAAAATAGGAGTCTAATGTTGCATTTTTGTCTTCATTTTGTTTCCTTTGCCTAGGCATGTTGCCACTTAATTACTTGACTTTTGGGCTTGTTGCCACAGTAGGACTCTACCAGCAGACAGGGGAGCTTCCATTCCGAACATTGAGATCTTCACAACTTCTGGTTCTGGCAAGTTGGATACACACCCCAGACCTCCCCCCAGATCTCAATCCGGATCCAAGCAGGTTAAAGTAAGAGCAATTAACCTCCAAGACTGATTGCTGGATCTCCCTACAGTTTGCAGGCCAGGAGCTGATGCTGCCACTGGAGCTGCAAAATGGCTAGTGTGCTGTGTCTCCTCAGCTGCTTCTTGCCACCCGGGGAGGAAGCCAACGCCTTCCCCAAATACTGGTCCTAAAGTCTATAGAGCACTAACATCTTACTTTGTCCTAGGCATATCTGTGTTGATAATTCTGGAATCGCTACAGCTGCTGGTGTTCTGGGGTCCCTCCAGTCAGCTGCTGGCCCAGCTGCCCTGGGCCTAAAACCAAGGCTCACATGGACCTGGGGTCGGCTCTCCATGTGCTGGGCTGTCAGCTCCCAGAGCACTGTGCTGGCCCCAAGCCAATGGATTTAAGTAGCTGACAGAAGTTGAACACAATTATGACTTGTTGACTAGAAACAGAAAAGTTCTACAGGTGATGCTCTGGTGAGAGAAAACTGCAACTGGGAGCTGACTGGGGAAATCCTATGCTATGTGAAAAAGTGGGTGAAAAGCTTTCTTGCTGTCTAGCACTACCTATAGTTTGAGGAAGGGGAAGCCCTTGAGAGGCTTTCATACGTTGTCCTTTACTGACCTCCGTGGCTTGAGAGGGAGAAACCTCTTTAAGTCTATAGACAGTTACTTGAGAAACTTTACAAATCCCAAATTTAAAGGAGCTGCTTTTGACTGAACAAATGTCATTCTGCTTCAGTTCCTAGCCACACCTTGAAGGCCCTTTAGATACTTGTCTTAAGACTACTATTAATTAGGGGTAGTTAGATTCCACAGTAAATAGAGTGCTGGCCCTGAAGTCAGGAAGACCTGAGTCAAATATGAGCTCAGACCTTTGACACACTTACTAGCAGTGTACCTAAACAAATCACTTAACCCCAAATGCCTTGCCTTCCCCTCTATAAAAAAGACTACTGTTAATTAAAAACAACACACAACTCTTTAACATTACTTCATCTGAGAGATAATAGAAGGCCCAAAAGAGGAGAGAAGCTTCCATTTATGTGACATGTTGTCTAGATGGTTCTGTGACAGACGTCCAGTTCTGAAGTCCAGAATTTTAGATTGCCTCAGGCACATAGGTTTCCCTATTCACCTGCCTTCTTTTTAGGTTCCTGTAAATTAGTTCCTAGTCTCCTCCTACTGTGCACATTGGTAGAAAAGTTTTATAACTAGTTATAAAAGTTATGTTTTATTTTGATTATCCATACTTTTGCCTTTTATTTAGTAAATGCAATGCTACTACTCTTATTTTGTTTTTTTGTTTTGTTTTGTTTTGTTTTACTTTTTTATTTTGTAATTGTTTCATGTTCAGACTTAATGGAGTTGTTGGGGCTGATTTATGTAAATGATAAACCCTAGTGGGGGCACAGAAGCTGCAGTCATGAATATAGATATGTATTTCTACCCCTACTCCCCTATTCTAAACTTACTCCAAGACTCTGAGAAGCAGTTATAGCAGCATGTTTATTACAGCAATGCCAGTGTGGATTCAAGGAGTGGGAGGAATGAAGCCAACCCCAATCTGGCAAAAGAGAACCTGTAGAGAGTTGCAGGTTGGTAACATGCACACAGTGAGCAAACATGTAATAGTACTTCTTCTACTACTTCTGGGGTGAACTTGGTATATTTCATAGCCTCTCTAGATCTTTTGTCATCTTTGAAATGAAGAGGTTAAACTAGATGACTTTAAATTCCCTTCTAACTCCAAGTCATGATCCTAAACAGCTAGGCCAACCTGAGTTACATAGCATACTTTATTTAATGGATCATCTTTATAATATAAGTCAAGTGATCGGAAGAGGCCCGAGAAAGCATGGCCCAGTGTTTAAAAAATGAATTTAGGATAGAAAGAATCTTAACCATGGGAATTTAGCTTACCCCTAAACACATTCTAGATGCAACATTGAGGTTATAGCCTTGATGGGAGCAACTTAGAAAATCACAGAGGAGGCTTTGTCTTCCCTCTGTCCCAGGTGGCCAAGGGCTTAAAATTTCCTAGCCTAAACTGAGGCTGCTTTTCTGATATCTTAATGGAACATTCTTTTCAAGTTGATGTAATATTTATGAAGTTTTTTGTCTGCTCAAGAGTCAAAGCCCAGTGCTACTCCCTCCTACAGCTATGATTGTTTACTCCAAACTCCAAAATTACTGGTGTGGACCAGTGCACTTCAAAATTTTCACATGATCCTGCTACGCCTCTCTCAGTCCTATTGGCACAGGACAGTGTTATAGAGTTAACCAAACAAGGTCTTGCCCCCCCCCCCCCCCGCCCAGCTTGGATGGTTTCATCAATAATACAAAAAGTAGAAAAAGTGGCATAAACAAAGATGTTTGCAGCCTCAGTAATTCTATATGAGGGTGCAGGGAATGTTTTCAAAAGATTGTTCTTCCCCAAATGATAAGTTTTGTTTTTGTTTGTTCTGTTTTTTTTTTTTTTTTGTATGTGAATATGTGGTGTGTGTGGGGGGGGGCTGGGGGGGTGAAAGGAGCAGTTGGTGTATTTTTTTCCCCCACCAGGTATTCTTTAGGAAGAGCTACTCAACTATGCTGAAGGTTCGTTTATGCCCAGGGCCAGCCCCAGGCAAAAAAATGTGAAGAAAACCCAGTGGATGACCTTGTTCTCCGCCCTTTTCCTCCACTTTTTCTAGCCCTTCAAATACTCCAGTTTTCTTATTCTCCTTCCTTTTATAAAAATGTAATCTCAAGAGAGCCAAGACAGTAGAGTAAAAGCAGGAACTTACCTGGACTCTCCCAAATTCCTCTCTTAACTTTAAAAGAAAACTCAAAATGAATTTTGGAGTGGTAAAACCAAGAAAAGGACAAGATAAAACAAATTTCTAGCCCAAGATAACTTAGAAAGTTGTCAGAAAATATCTGTCTTGATGGGGTGAAAGTGAACTACAGTCCTGGTAAGCCAGCAGCAGGCCTGGGAGAACGAATTGAATGAAATGACAGCAGTAGCTCCTAGAGCTCTCAGCCCCATAGATGGTAGGGGGTCAGACTGGTCAGAGGAAATTATAGGGCTCCCTTTGCTGGCATTGGTTACTATGTTTCCTGATGGTTGCAGTCTCAGGACGAAGAGGAACAATAGAATGTGACCACAAGGGAGTGGAGACACTGGTTCTAGAGTAGAAAAGAGTGTTTTTGGTTGCTCACAGACCACAGCACAGAGGAGTAGGAAACACATATATTTTTATATTATAACACCTTGGAAGAATGGAAAATTTACGGACACCCAGAACTAGCTCTGAAAACAGCAGCACAAAATACCTGAAGCTTGGAAAATGCCCCCACCCCCCGCACCCCAGAAACAGAATCTAATTTGAGCATAAAGTTAAAAGTGAAGAAATAGGCTGGCAAAATAAGGAAACAACAAAAAATAAAGAACCTGACAATAGAAAGTTACTAGGGTAACAGAGAAGATCAAAATACAAACTCAAACAAAGACAACAAATTTAACACAACTTCAAGGTCTCAAAGAAAAATGTGAATTGGTTTCAGGACTAAAAAGAACTTCTAGAAGAGCTCAAAAACAATTTTAAAGATGAAATAAGAGCTGTAGAGGGAAAATTGGAAAAATAAATAAGAGGAATGAAGGAAAATCATGAAAAAAGAGTCAACAACTTAGAAAATGAGGCACAAAAAATGCTGAAGAAAATAGCAGCTTAAAAAAAAGTCAAATTGTAAAAGATCCACAAAAATGCAGTGAAAAGGAGAATTCCTTAAAAATAGAATTGGCTAAATAAAAAAAAAAGAATACAAAAGCTCACTGAAGAAAATAATCCCTTAAAAATTAGAATTGGACAAGTAGAAGCTAATGCCTCCCTCAAGAAACAGTAGAATAAAGTCAAAAGAATAAAAAATAGAAGAATGTGAAATATTCCTTTGACAAAGCAACTAACCTGGAAAATAGATCAAGGAGAAATAATTTGAGAATTATTGGACTACCAGAAAGCAACAATAAAAAAGGTTCTAGACATCATATTTCAAGAAATTATTAAAGAAAACTGCCCCAATATCCTAAGAACCAAAGAGTAAAATAGAAATTGAAAAAAATCCACTAATCACCTCCCAAAAGAGATCCCAAAATAAAAACTCCCAAGAACATAGTAGCCAAACATCAGAGCAACCAGGTCAGGGAGAAAATATTGCAAGCAGCCAGAAAGACATAATTCAAATATCTTAGAGCTACAACCAGGATAACACAAAATTTAGAGTGTCCTTCATTAAAGGATTGGTTGGCTTAGCATGGATATTCTGGAGGGCAAAGGAGTTAGTATTATAAGCAAGAATCACATACCCAAGCAAAACTGAATAGTATCCTGCAAGGGAAAAAAATGAAGATCCAATGAAATCGAGTACCTTGAAACATTCCTGATAAAAAGACCAGAGTTGGGGGGGGGGGGCAGAGCCAAGATGGCGGAGTAGAAACAGCTCGACCAAGCCACTCTGCTCCCAGATTCCCCCCAAACTATGTAAAAGGGGACTCTGAACAACTTCTGGAGCGCCAGCACCCAAAGAACGACACAGAGAAGCTAACCTCCCACTGAGGACAACCCAGCAGCCCTGCAGGAAGGACCAGCGCAGTGGTCGGGGACCTGGCAGCGCATATAGCGCAGGGCGCAGGGCGCAGGAGCCGGGCCGAGCCCAGGTCTGCGTGAGCCGAGGTTTTAGCCCCAGGGCGGCAGGGCCAGCAGCCTGCTGGAGGAACCCCAGAACACCAGGAGCTGTGGCGACTCCAGAATTATCAACATAGACATGCCTAGGACAAAGTAAGAGGTTAGTGTCCTATGGACTTTGGGACTGGTATTTAGGGAATGCGTCGTCTCCCCCCCCTGGGGGCTAGAAGCCGCTGAGGAGACACACCATTTTGTAGTTTTCAGAGGCGGCTCCAGCTCCCAGCCTGCAAATCATAGGGAGATCCAGCTATCAGTCTTGGGGGGTAATCACTCTTGCTTTAACCTCCCTGGATCTGGATTGTGATCTAGGGTGGAAGTCGTGGGTGGGTTTACAGCTTGCCAGAAACGGAAGTTGCCCCCCACACGTTCGGGACGAAAATTCCTCTATCTGGCCTTAAAGCCATAGTGTGGCAACAAGCCCAAAAGTCAAGTAATTAAGTGGCAACATGCCAAGGCAAAGGAAACAGAAAAATGCAACCCTAGACTCCTATTTTGGGGGCATAGAGCGGGAAAAGGACTGTGAGGTCAGAAGTCCTGCTCCAAAAGCCCCAGGGGAAAACATGAGCGGGTTGCAGGCCATAGAGGACCTTAAGAAGGACTTTAAAAATCAAATAAGAGAAGTGGAGGAAAAATTGGAAAGAGAAATGAGAAGGATGCAGGAAAAGTATGAAATGAGGGTCAACAGCCTGACTGAGGAAAACAACACCTTAAAAAATAGACTAACTCAAATGGCAAAGGAGGCCCAAAAGGGCAATGAGGAGAAGAATGCCTTAAAAAGTCCAATTTGCCAGATGGAAAAAGAATCTCAAAAGTTCACTGAGGAGATTCATTCCTTCAGAGTTATACTGGAGCAAATGGAAGCTAATGACTTTATGAGAAATCAAGATGCTGTTAAGCAGATCCAAACAAATGAAAGAACAGAAGGCAATGTGAAACATCTCATGGGAAAAACCACTGACCTGGAAAATAGATCCAGGAGAGACAATTTGAAAATTATTGGACTACCTGAAAGCCATGATCAAAGAAAGAACCTAGAAATCACCCTTCAAGAAAT
This sequence comes from Gymnobelideus leadbeateri, assembly GCA_011680675.1. NCBI lineage: Eukaryota > Metazoa > Chordata > Mammalia > Diprotodontia > Petauridae > Gymnobelideus > Gymnobelideus leadbeateri. The sequence goes on along the minus strand of WOXC01012037.1, from coordinate 178,168 downwards.
TCTCAAGGAAAACTGCCCTGATGTTTTAGATCCAGAGGGCAACATAGAGGTTGAAAGAATCCACCGATCACCTCCTGAAAAACATCCCAAAAAGGAAACTCCCAGGAATATTATAGCCAGGTTCCAGAATCCGCAGATCAAGGAGAAAATACTACAAGCAGCCAGGAAGAAACAATTTCAATATTGTGGAAACAATCAGAATAGCCCAGGACCTGGCAGCTTCTACACTGAGGGATCGAAGGGCATGGAATATGATATTCCAGAGGGCAAAAGAACTGGGACTGAACCCAAGGGTCACCTACCCAGCAAAACTGAGTATTTTGTTTCAGGGGAAAATATGGTCATTCAGTGGAATAGAGGACTTTCAAGCATTCTTGAGGAAAAAACCAGAATTGAATAGAAAATTTGACATCCAGACACAAGAAGCAAGAGATGCCTGAGAAGGTATTCAGGGAAAAGAAATCCAAAGGAACTTATCAAAGTTGAACTATTTACATTTCTATATGGAAAAGCAATAACTGTGACTGATGATATCTTTCTCACTATGAAAATAATGGAAGAAGGGGGTGTGGTCATATGAATACATATGTGAATGTGTGTGTATATGGTTACAGTTATATATGGATAGAGGGCATAGGTTGAATCTGTTGGGAAGGGAGGATACTCAAGGGATGAAATTACGAGGTGAGAGAGGAAAGTGGCAAGAGGACATGGGGAGAGACAGGGTAGGGCAAACTATCCCATGTAGAAGAAGCAAGGGGAAGTGGTTGCAAAGGAGGGGGAGAATAAGGAAGGCTAAAAAGGCAAAACCACATTCACATTGAATTTGGTTCAGGGAGAAAATGACATACCTACTAAATGGGATATATCAACCTGCAGCAGGATAGGGGGAAGGGGGATGTGAGCAGGGATGATGGATGAGAGGGCATCCTTGGGGTAAGGGGAGGTTGGAAGTACTCACTATAGAAGAGGGACAGGAACATGTAGGGAATTGACCAGGTGGGGGGTGGGATGAGTGGGAGGGAATTATAAGCAGCCTTGTACAATATATTTACTATGATAATGTTTTTCATAGCTCGACATGCACAACATATACTGAATTACTTATCTCCCAAGAGGGAATGGGTGACAAGGGAGGAAGGAAATGGATCTGAAATTCGAGGTCGTAACATTAAATGTTTCAAATATATATAAAAAAAGACCAGAGTTGAGATCTAAATAATTGGAAAAACATCAGTTGCTCATGAGTAAGTTGAGCTAATATGCTATAAATGATAATTTTAATTAAATTAATTTACTCATTCAGTACCATACCATTCAAATTACCAAAACCATACTTTATAGAACTAAATAAAAATAACAAACATATTCACCGGAAAGAAAAAAAGGTCCAGAATAGAATACTGGTAATTCCCCAGTTGATAAATGGTTAAAAGATACGAACAAGCAGTTTTCAGAGGAAGAAATTAAAGGTATCTATAGTCATATGAAAAAAATGCTCTAAATCACTTTTGATTAGAGAAATGGAAATCAAAACAACTCTTAGGTACCACATCACATCTCTTAGATTGGTAAACATGATAAAATAGGAAGACTATAAATGCTGCAGAAGATGTGGGAAAATTAGAACACTAATGCAGTTTGTGAAGTTATGAACTGATACAACCATTTTGAAGAGTAATTTTGAACTATGCCCAAAGGACTATAAAAATGTGCATACCCTTTGACCCAACAATACCACTTCTAGGGCTGTAACCCAAAGAGATCATACAAATGGGAAAAGGACCTACATGTACAAAAGTATTTGTATCACCCCTTTTTTGTTGTGGCAAAGAATTGGAAATTGAGGAGATGCTCATCAAATGGGGAATGACTGAGCAAGTTGTGGTATATGCATGTAACGGAATACTACTGTGCTATAAGAAATCATGAGCAGGTGGACTTCAGAAAAATCTGAAAAGACTTAATATGAACTGATGCTGAGTGAGGGGAGCAGAACCAAGAGAACATTGTACACAGCTATAGTTACATTGTTTGATGACTAACTTTGATAGATTTGACTTTTCTCAGCAATACAAGGTACTAAGATGATTCCAAAAGGCTCATGTTGGAAAATGCTATCCACATTCAGAGAAAGAATTACAGAGTCTGAATGCAGATTGAAGCATACTGTTTGCTCTCTTTTTTGTTTTGTTTTGTTTTGCTTTTGCTTTTTCATGGTTCATTCTATTGGTTATAATTCTTCCTTACAACATGACTAATGTGAAAAGATGTGTAATATGATTGTATATGTAGAGTCTATATAAGATTGCATGCTATTTGGGGGAGGAGGGAGGAGAGAGTCATAAAAAAATTTAAATTTATGGAAGTTGAAAACTAAAAATAAATTAACTTATATTAAAAGAATAAAGAAAGGACAAGCATTGAATAGAAAATTAGATTTTCAAATATATGATTCAGGGGACGAATAAAAAGGTAAACATGAAAGAGAAATCCATAAGAGATTCAATAAGATTAAACTGTTCACATTCTTTCATAAGAAGATGATATGCATAACTCCTAAGAACTTTATCATTTTTAGGGAAGTTCATAGGAGTACAGATAGACAGAGGGCAGAGGTGTGAGTTGACTGTGATGGCATAATACCTTAAAAATAAAATTAAGGGATGAGAACAAGTGATGCGCTGGGATAAGGAGAAAGAGAGAGGTAGAATAAGATAAATTATTTCACATAAAAGAGGTATAAAAGAGCTTTTACAGTGGAGCAGAAGATGGTTGTGGGAAATGCTTGGACTTTACTCTCATCAAAATTGGTTCAAAGAGGGAATAACATACACACTCAATTGAAAAAAAATTCTTGGCCTATAGAAAAGTAGGAGAGGAGTAGGTTAAGAAAAGGGGAGGCAGAGGAGTGGAGTCCAGATGGCAGAGTAGAAACAGTACTTCCACACAGCTCTGGCACCCACCTCCTCCAATTCATGTAAAAATGACTCTAAATAAACTTTGGAGCTACAGAACCCACATAAAAAGCAAAGAGAAGCTAACCTCCCACTGAGGACAGCCCAGCAGGCAGGCAGGAAGTGGCCAGCAAAGCACACTGGGAGCTGAGCACAGGCCAGTGTGAGCCCTCTGTTTTAGCCTCAGGGCAGTCTGACCAGACGGCCAACTAGAGGGACTTAACTCCAATTGCCCTACCTTCCCCCTCTAAAAACGAAGAAGAAGAAGAAGAAGAAGAAGAAGGAGAAGGAGAAGAAGAAGGAGGAGGAGAAGGAGGAGGAGGAGGAGGAGGAGGAGGAGGAGGAGGAGGAGGAGGAGGAGGAGAAGGAGAAGGAGAAGGAGGAGGAGGAGGAGGAGGAGGAGGAGGAGAAGGAGAAGGAGAAGGAGGGGAAGGAGGAGAAGGAGAAGGAGAAGGAGAAGGAGAAGAAGAAGAAGAAGAAGAAGAAGAAGAAGAAGAAGAAGAAGGAGAAGAAGGAGAAGAAGGAGAAGAAGGAGAAGAAGGAGAAGAAGGAGAAGAAGGAGAAGAAGGAGAAGAAGGAGAAGAAGGAGAAGAAGGAGAAGAAGGAGAAGAAGGAGAAGAAGGAGAAGAAGGAGAAGAAGGAGAAGAAGGAGAAGAAGAAGAAGAAGAAGAAGAAGAAGAAGAAGAAGAAGAAGAAGAAGAAGAAGAAGAAGAAGAAGAAGAAGAAGAAGAAGAAGCGGGGCAGTGTCAAGATGGCAGAGTAGAAACAGCACTTCCAAAGTGCTTTGCCCCAGACCACCTCGAAACAATGTAAAAGGAGGGCATTCTGGCAGGAGGGGAGGTTGGAAGTACCCACTACAGAAGAGGGACAGGATCAAAGTGGAATGGACCAGGTGGGGGGTAGGATGGGTGGGAGGGAAATATAAGCAGTCTTTTACAATATATCTACTATGGTAATGTTTTGCATAGCCATACATGTACAACACATACTGAATTGCTTATCTTCCCAGAGGGAGTGGGTGACAAGGGAGGAAGGGAATGGATCTGAAATTTGAATTCTTAAAATCAAATGTTTCAAATGTATATAAGTACTATTATTAATACTGTTTTGCATGTAATTGGGAGATAAGATGTTCAGGCATTGGGGCTCAGAGATTCACCTTCCCCTAATGGCAAAGTTGAAGGGGGTATGGAAGAAGATATTGGAGAGAGCAGATTGGATGAGGGGATATCTAGTGGGACTGCTATTCTGGGGTGGTGGGTAGGGAAAAATGGGAAAAAAATTGTAACTCAAAATGTGGTGGAAATGAAAGATGTAAACCAGAAGTTAATAAAGTGTTTGGTAAAAAAAAGAAGAATTAGATTGGAGCAAATGGAAGCTAATGACTTTCTGAGAAATCAAGGTGCTATTAAACAGATCCAAACAAATGAAAAAATAGAATGTGAATGTGAATGTGAATGTGAAATATCTCACTGGGAAAAACACTGACCTGGAAAATAAATCCAGGAGAGATAATTTAAAAATTATTGGACTACCCGAAAGCCATGATCAAAAAAAGAACCTAGAAATCATCTTTCAAGAAATTCTCAAGGAAAATTTCCCTGATGTTTTAGAAACAGAGGGCAAAATATAGGTTGAAAGAATCCACCCCTCACCTTCTGAAAAAAAAGATCCCCAAAAGAAAACTCCCAGAAATATTATAGCCAGGTTCCAGAGTTCCCAGATAAAGGAGAAAATATTACAAGCAGCCAGGAAGAAACAATTTGAATACTGTGGGAACACAATCAGAACAGCACAGGACCTGGTAGCTTCTATACTGAGGGATCAAAGGGCTTGGAATATGATATTCTGGAGGTCAAAGGAGCTGGTATTAAAACCAAGAATCACCTACACAGCAAAACTGAGTATCATGTTTCAGGGGAAAATATGGTCATTCAATGGAATAGAGGACTTTTTTTTTTTAAACAAATGCTTTGTTAACTTCTGTTTTACATCATTCATTTCTGACAGATTTTGAGTTACAATCATTTTCCCCCCATTTTTCCCCTACCCACCCTCCCAGAATAGCATTCCCACAAGATATCACTTCCTCTAATCTGCTCTCTCCCATACCTTCTCCCATATCCCCTTCGACTTTTCCATTAGAGGAAGGTGAATCTTTGTGTCCCAATGCCTGCACATCTTATCTTCCTATTACAAGCAAAAGAGTATTAATAATAGTATTTATATATATTCGAAACATTTAATGTTAAGACCTCGAATTTCAGATCCATTTCCTTCCTCCCTTGTCACCCATTCCCTCTGGGGAGATAAGTAATTCAGTATATGTTGTACATGTCTAGCTATGCAAAACATTACCATAGTAGATATATTGTACAAGGCTGCTTATAATTCCCTCCCACTCATGCCACCCCCCACCTGGTCAATTCCCTACATGATCCTGTCCCTCTTCTATAGTGGGTCCTTCCAACCTCCCCTCCCCCCAAGGATGCCCTCCCATCCATCATCCCTCCTCTCATCCCCCTTCCCCCTATTCTGCTGTAGGTTGAGATATCCCATTTAGTATGTGTGTCATTCTTTCCCTGAACCAAATTCAATGAGAATGTGGTTTTGCCTTTTTGCCTTCCTATTCTTCCCCTCCCTTGCAACCACTTCCCCTTGCTTCTTCTACATGAGATAGTTTACCCTACCCTGTCTCTCCCCATGTCCTCTTGCCACTTTCCTCTCTTACCTCATAATTTCACCCCTTGAGAATCCTCCCTTCCCAACAGATTCAACCTATGCCCTCTATCCATATAGAACTGTAACCATATACACACACATTCATATATGTATTCATATGACCACACCCCCTTCTTCCATTATTTTCATAGTGAGAAAGATTTCATCAGACACAGTTATTGTTTTTCCATATAGGAATGTAAATATTTCAACTTTGATAAGTTCCTTTGGATTTCTTTTCCCTGATTACCTTCTCAGGCATCTCTTGCTTCTTGTGTCTGGATGTCAAATTTTCTATTCAATTCTGGTTTTTTCCTCAAGAATGCTTGAAAGTCCTCTATTCCACTGAATGACCATATTTTTCCCTGAAGCATTATACTCAGTTTTGGTGGTGATGGGTAGGTGATTCTTGGTTTTTTTTTTTACTAATTTTTTTTTTTTAAAGCAATTGGGGTTAAGTAACTTGCTCAAGGTTACACGGCTAGTCATTATTTATGCGTGGGTGCTTATTTTCTGAGGCCGGATCTGATCTCGGGTCATCCAAACTCCGAGGCCGGCGCTCTTACTCACTGCGCCACCTAGCCGCCCCTTTAGGGCAATTGGGGTTAAGTAACTTGCCCAAGGTTACACGGCTAGGTTTTTTTTTTTTTTGTTCGTATGGATTAAGTGTCAGAGGCCGGCTCTGAACTCAGGTCCTTCTGATTCCAGGGCCGGCGCTCTATTCACTGCGCCACCTAGCCGCCCCGTGATTCTTGGTTTTAATCCTAGCTCCTTTGACCTCCAGAATATTATATTCCAAGCCCTTCAATCTCTTAATGTAAAAGCTGATAGATCTTGTGTTATTCTAATTGTGTTTCCACAACACTCAAATTGTTTCTTCCTGACAGCTTATAATGTTTTCTCTTTGACCCAGGAACTCTGGAATTTGGCTATGATATTCCTAAGAGTTTTCTTTTTGGGATCTTTTCCAAGAGGTTATTGGTGAATTCTTTCAAGTTCTATTTTGCCCTCTGGTTCTAGAATATCAGGGAAATTTTCCTTGCAAATTTCTTGAAGGATGATTTCTAGGCTCTTTTTTGGTCTACGGCCTTCAGGTAGTCCAATAATTTTTAAATTATCTCTCCTGAATCTATTTTCCAAGTCAGTGTTTTTTTCCAATGAGATATTTCACATTGCCTTCTATTTTTTTCATTTGTTTGGATCTGTTTTATAGTATCTTGATTTCTTATAAAGTCATTAGCTTCCATTTGTCCCAATCTAATTTTGAAGGTATTATTTTCTTCAGTGAGTTTTCGGAATTCCTTTTCCACCTGGGCAATTCAACTTTTTAAGTCATTCTTCTCCTCATTGGTTTTTTTGGCCTCTTTTGCCATTTGTGTTAATGTATTTTATAAGGTGTTTTTTCTTCAGTATTTGTTGGGTCTCCTTTAGCAGGCTATTGGCTCTCTTTTCATAATTTTCTTTTATCATTCTCAATCCTTTTCCCAATTTTTCCTTCACTTCTCTTACTTTATTTTCAAAATCCTTCTTGAGCTTCTCCATGGCCTGTAAACAGTTCATACTTTTCTTGGAAGCTTTTGATGCAGGAGTTTTGACTTTGTTGTCTTCTTCTTGTTCTATGTTTTGATCCTTTTTTTCCCCCAAAAAAGATTCTGTGGTCTGATTGTGCTTCCTCTGCTTGCTCTTCTTTCCAGCCAATTGATTTACTTTTGAGCTCTTTGCCACAGAAGACCTCTGTTTCCAGAGTGGAGAGAGCTGTATCCCAAATTACTGGGTTTTTATCATTGCCAGAGGTATGATGAGGGCACCTTCTCTATAGTCAGCACAAGCTCTGGCGCATTGACTCTTCTCACTCCAGGACCACAGCCAAAGACTGGGACCCATATCCAAGCAGGGTAAAGCAAGAACAATTACCCTCTAAATGGTCACTTGGTCCCCCTATGATCTGCAGCCCAGGAGCTCTGGAGACAGCCACACAGTAGCAGCTGCAGCTGCCATGCCTCCTCCACCTTTCACCCAGGGGATAGGGGCCAGAATGTGCTCTTTGGTCACCCAGTTACAGTAGAGTTTCCTATTGACCTTTTACTTTCTCTTTGGCATTTATGGGCTGAGTAGTCTGGAAACCACCATAGCTCCTGTTGTTTCACTCTCCTGAAGTCTGCTCTGGCTGGTCTGGGCCACTGATTAGGGCCACCCCAGGTGTGGGCTGGTGGAGCTCATGGAAGACTGCCCTCTGCTCCCAGCTCAGTGTTATAGACCCTCCCTGTAGGCCTGCCAGCCTGCCTTCAGCAGGAGATTTTTTTCTCTCTGTTACTTTGTAGGTTCTGTAGCTCTAAAATTTGTTTAGAGTCATAATTTAAGGAATTGGAGGTGGTTGGTGCAAGAGCTTAAGCAAGTTCCTGCTTTTAGTCCATCATCTTGTCTCCACCTTCCATGTATAGGCATTTGGTAAACCTAGAATAAGCTATTTGAATGGAAGTAATACCTACTTGACAAGAATTTTTGGGAAAACTAGAACATAAATATAGTTTATGGAAATTATAGTTAGCCGAGTTTCTAATGAGCTCAAAATGGATGTGGGACATGATTATTAAAGAGCACACTATTAAGAAAATTTGAAGAGAAAAGCAACTTTTACAGCTATGGCTAAAGAATTCCTAATCAACAAGGGATTAAGGCAGTCTTGGAAGATGAAATCCATGATTTCAGTCTCATGGAATTGAAAATTCTCCAAAAAACAAAATTAATGCAATTTACATTAGAAAGGAGATCATTGACTGGAGAAATAATTCATTCTATCAAACATGCATATAATGGTCTGATATCCAACATATGCAGGAAACTAACAAACATAAGATCAGGGCAATTCTCAAATGGATAAGTGACGTAAAGCATTTAAACAGTCAGTTCTCAAAAGAATAAATATAAATTTTTGCAGCCACATAATTATTCCATCTCACAAATAATAAAAGAAATACAAATCAGAACAATTCTTAGGCTTTACCTTGCACCTAGAAAATTAGCAAAAATAACAAAAGATGGAAATGTTGGAGTGAGGCACACTAATACCTTATTGTTGGGTCTGTCAACTAATCTAACTTTCTGGAAAGCAATTTGGAATTATTCCAAAAAAAGTGACTCTAATATTAGCAAGATACAGGTATCACTTCCGTTTCCAAGATAAAGAAAGAACTGATTAAAATTTAAAGAACAAGAACCATTCCCCAAGACATGGTAAATGGATATGAACATGCAGTTTTCAAAGAATGATATAAGCTATCAAAAACCATATGAGAGCATGCTCCAAATCACTAATAATTAGAGAAATGCAAATTAAAGAAACTCTGACATTCTACTTCACACTTTCATGTTGACAAAAATAACAAAAAAGAAAATGACAAGTGTTGGAGGAGCTAAAACAAAACAAACGTATTAATGCATAGTTGGTGGAGTTGTTAGCTGGTCCACTCATTTAGAAAAGCCATTTGTAATTATGGCAAGAAAAAAGGTCCTAAACTCTTCATTCTCTTTGATCCTTGGCTTATACCACAAAAAGATGATTGTGCTTACATGCACAAAAATGTTTTAGCAGCAATTTTTATTATGACAAAAAATAAAAGCAGTAACAGTGTCCATTGCTTTGGGAATGACTGAACAAAATGTGGCTTGTTCATGCAATGGAATACTACTGTACCATAAGAAATTATGAAAAAGATAATTTCAGAGAAATCGGGAGAGATTTATATGAACTAAAGCAGAATGAAATGAACAGAACAAGGGGAACAATTCATATTATAAAAACAATGTTGTAAAAATGAACAGAAATCACAGAGAAGTAGGATTTCTTTGAATGTTGCATATTGAATTTATTATACAGGATATTCCAGAGGTCTTAGTATAGTTATAAATTTAAACAGCTTGGAACTGATCTCAGACTTCCAGATCACCCAGTATACTTAGAAAGGAAAGTATGTTCTATAGAATAAAGATGTATAATTTCATGTGCAATCGTCTTCTCTTCTACATTACATATGGAAATGTTCATCTTTTCAAGTGTTTCTTAAATTTAAATATTTGTAAAATAAAGAAAATGATCATTATATATATACACACTCAATCAGAGATTGCATTGCTAGACATATATAGCAAAAAGGTAAAGGTAGAAATAAGCTTCCTATATATACACACATAGCACACACACACACACACACACACACACACACACACACACACACACAAGCACAGTCTGCAAATAGAAAAAATTTGGGGGTGTTTTCCATATGGATATGCCAATTCCAGAGTCTCATGCCCATTTGTCTGTCTTGTAAAGTGACTAGAAAAGTACATGCTTAAGACAAAAATATTTCCCTACTAACATGTGATGCATTATCTTACTGCTAAGTAACAAATATTTCTAATAGTCCTTTATGGGAAAAGTAAGCTCATTCTCCATATAATGCATTCAAATGATGATATAGTGAGTGATCTTTTATATTACTTCCAAGGCTCAAGGCATTTAAAGGAGCAGGAATGTGGAAAAGAGAAAAAGCTCACTAGACTTGTTTCCTTGAAGCTTTAAGCCCAGAGACAGCAGCATACTTTTAATAAGTCTATGCAAGAACTTCGGAGTCACTTGGAGTTTTTCCAGTCTTTCTTTCAAGTTTCTTTGCTTGTTAGATAATCTTAAGTCCATAGGAAGGTAACTGGGTTCGGCAGCAATTTGAATACTGTCATAAATTGATACTTAGGAAGTCTTCCCCAGATGCAGGAACTCTTCTTTGCCTCCTTGCAATCCCAATTCATGAAAAGCAGCCAACCAATGGAGACATGGGATGTTGGACAATGTTCATGGAAAAAGAAAAAAGAAAAACAAATATAGCCATATTATAAAATACTTTGCTTAAACAGGGTTGTCAAGAGGGCAATACACATCTATTTATTTGGAGGCCCCACATGATTGAGATTACTACTTTACAGTATCAGATTCTCATTTAATACCTTTCAGGTTTGCAATTTTTAGACTGGCTTAAAACATATGAATATATTTTGGGAGATAGAGGCCAGTGTCAAAATACTCCTAGAGTATTAGGATGTTGGGAGGGATGTGGGGGTAGAGAGTAAGAAAAAATCACCATAGCAAGTGGCTAAATAGTAAAATAATATGAATTACATAGGGGTAATGCTATATTCATATGAACTTAACAAATATTTTTGTCACTTGTTCATCACTTGACTTATTAATTCCCTAATTCAGATGCTGTTGCATTGGTTTAAGGGGATGGGAAGAAAAACTGCTCCTTTGAGTTCTGAAAACTTGTCATTTGCTTTTCTCTGTAATATCTGCTCCAATACATAAATACAATTATCTCCAAGCATCAGGCACAGCCCCAAACTTCAGCCACCATCTACAGCTACCCTTGTGATTTTAGAATTTGACCCTTGGGGCGGCTAGGTGTCAAAGTGAATAGAGCGCCTGCCCTGGCGTCAGAAGGACCTGAGTTTAGATCTGGCCTCAGACACTTAATACATACAAACAACAAGAAAAAAAAAAAACCTAGCCATGTGACCTTGGGCAAGTTACTTAACCCCAATTGCCCTCCAAAAAGCAAAAAAAAAAATTGACCCTCAATTTGTCATTAGAAGGCAATACAGAACCACCAATTTTTTTTTTAAACAAATGCTTTATTAACTTCTGTTTTACATCATTCATTTCCACCAGATTTTGAGTTACAATCATTTTAACCCCGTTATTCCCCTACCCAACCTCCCAGAATAGCAGTCCCACAAGATATCGCTTCCTCTAATCTGCTCTCTCCCATACCCCCTTCGACTTTTCCATTAGAGGAAGGTGAATCTTTGTGTCCCAATGCCTGCACATCTTATCTCCCAATTATAAACAAAAGAGTATTAATAATAGTATTTATATATATTTGAAACATGTAATGTTAAGACCTCGAATTTCAGATCCATTTCCTTCCTCCCTTGTCACCCATTCCCTCTGGGGAGATAAGTAATTCAGTATATGTTGTACATGTCTAGCTATGCAAAACATTATCATAGTAGATATATTGTGCAAGGCTGCTTATAATTCCCTCCCACTCATCCCACCCCCACCTGGTCCATTCCCTACATGATCCTGTCCCTCTTCTATAGTGGGTACTTCCAACCTCCCCTCCCCCCAAGGATGCCCTTCCATCCATCATCCCTCCTCCCATCCCCGTTCCCCCTATTCTGCTGCAGGTTGAGATATCCCATTTAGTATGTATGTCATTCTCTCCCTGAACCAAATTCAATGAGAATGTGGTTTTGCCTTTTTTGCCTTCCTATTCTCCTCCTCCCTTGCAACCACTTCCCCTTGCTTCTTCTACATGGATAGTTTACCCTACCCTGTCTCTTCCCATCTCCTCTTGCCACTTTCCTCTCTCACCTCATAATTTCATCCCTTGAGTATTCTCCCTTCCCAACAAATTCAACCTATGTCCTCTATCCATATATATAACTGTAACCATATACACACACATTCTCATATATATTCATATGACCACACACCCTTATTCCATTATTTTCATAGTGAGAAAGATATCATCAGTCACAGTTATTGCTTTTCCATATAGGAATGTAAATAGTTCAACTTTGATAAGTTCCTTTGGATTTCTTTTCCCTGAATACCTTCTCAGGCATCTCTTGCTTCTTGTGTCTGGATGTCAAATTTTCTTTTCAATTCTGGTTTTTTCCTCAAGAATGCTTGAAAGTCCTCTATTCCACTGAATGACCATATTTTCCCCTGAAACAAAATACTCAGTTTTGCTGCGTAGGTGACCCTTGGGTTCAGTCCCAGTTCTTTTGCCCTCTGGAATATCATATTCCATGCCCTTCGATCCCTCAGTGTAGAAGCTGCCAGGTCCTGGGCTATTCTGATTGTTTCCACAATATTGAAATTGTTTCTTCCTGGCTGCTTGTAGTATTTTCTCCTTGATCTGCGGATTCTGGAACCTGGCTATAATATTCCTGGGAGTTTCCTTTTTGGGATGTTTTTCAGGAGGTGATCGGTGGATTCTTTCAACCTCTATGTTGCCCTCTGGATCTAAAACATCAGGGCAGTTTTCCTTGAGAATTTCTTGAAGGGTGATTTCTAGGTTCTTTCTTTGATCATGGCTTTCAGGTAGTCCAATAATTTTCAAATTGTCTCTCCTGGATCTATTTTCCAGGTCAGTGGTTTTTCCCATGAGATATTTCACATTGCCTTCTAATCTTTCATTTGTTTGGATCTGCTTAACAGCATCTTGATTTCTCATAAAGTCATTAGCTTCCATTTGCTCCAGTATAACTCTGAAGGAATGAATCTCCTCAGTGAACTTTTGAGATTCTTTTTCCATCTGGCAAATTCGACTTTTTAAGGCATTCTTCTCCTCATTGCCCTTTTGGGCCTCCTTTGCCATTTGAGCTAGTCTATTTTTTAAGGTGTTGTTTTCCTCAGTCAGGCTGTTGACCCTCATTTCATACTTTTCCTGCATCCTTCTCATTTCTCTTTCTAATTTTTCCTCCACTTCTCTTATTTGATTTTTAAAGTCCTTCTTAAGGTCCTCTATGGCCTGCAACCTGCTCATGTTTTCCCCTGGGGCTTTTGGAGCAGGACTTCTGACCTCACAGTCCTTTTCCTGCTTTATGCCCCCCAAATAGGAGTCTAGGGTTGCATTTTTCTGTTTCCTTTGCCTTGGCATGTTGCCACTTAATTACTTGACTTTTGGGCTTGTTTCCACACTATGGTTTTAAGGCCAACTAGAGGAATTTTCATCCCAAACGTGTGGGGGGCACCTTCCGTTTCTGGCAAGCTGTAAACCCACCCACGACTTCCACCCTAGATCGCAATCCAGATCCAGGGAGGTTAAAGCAAGAGTGATTACCCCGCAAGACTGATCGCTGGATCTCCCTATAATTCACAAGTCCATAGGACTCTAACCTGTTACTTTGTCCTAGGCATGTCTATGTTGATAATTCTGAAGTCGCCGCAGCTGCTGGTGTTCTGGGCTCTCTCCAGCCGGCTGCTGGCCCTGCCGCCCTGGGGCTAAAACCTCAGCTCATGGGGACTTGGGCTCCGCTCGGCTCGGCTCCCCATGCTCTGCGCACTGAGATGTTGGCTCCCAGACCCGCTGTACTGGTCCTTCCTGCAGGGCTGCTGGGCTGTCCTCAGCAGGAGGTTAGCTTCTCTGTGTCGTTCTGTGGGTGCTGGGGATCCAGAAGTTGTTCAGAGTCCCCTTTTACATAGTTTAGGGGGAATCTGGGGGCAGAGTGGCTTGGATGAGCTGTTTCTACTCCACCATCTTGGCTCCGCCCCCCAGAACCACCAATCTTGATGTCCAGAAGTGAAGGAGGCCCAAGGGATGGTTTGCTGTACCAGAAAATTTCAAGACAGCGAGGTGGGCAGGAGCTTCTTTAGAAGAAGCATTAACATAACCATCAGGGTCCAAATAATTCATGTTCTCTCTTGAGTGTCAATTATAAGATTCAATTACACTGAGTATGTACATTTATAGAGCATCAGAAATAAGAGAGACTTAGAGGACATTTTTCCCTCATTTTACTGATGAGGAAATAGTTCTGAGCAGAAGTGACTAGCATTACACTTTTTCTCCAGTCTTTACTTCATGTCTCTCTTTTCTTCTTCTTTCCCCCCACCCCTCAGGTTCCACCCCACAATTGCCAAGATATTTCTTCAGTCTAGTGAACCTGGCCTTCTTCCTTATATAAAATGTTCTATCTCTCATCTTTGGCCATTTTCACTATCTGGCGTTCTAGGTTTCTTTCAAGTGTCAACTAACAACCCACCTTCTACAAGAAGCTTTTCTCAATGCCTTGTAATGATATGGTCTTCCCTTTATTGATAATTTCCAATTTATCCTGCATACATCTTGCTAGTACATACTTGTTTGCCTGCTGTCTCCCTGTAATGGGGATGGAATTTGAAGATCTTCCCTGACCCTTCATAATCCTAGGGGAATTTGAAGACCTTCCCTGCTTTGAAAGTAAACCCTGCCCCTTAATAGGCTACATATAATTACATGGAGCCTGTGGTGGGAGGAGTTTGCTGAAGCATGGAGCAGAGCCCACAAAGAGCTGGGGTTCAGAGTGAGGCAGATGGTGGTAGAGAGAGGGTGCTCAGGCAAGTAGCTAGTCAGGTTTATGAGTAAATATTGCTCTTGTATTGGTTTGTGGATAGGCTAAAGAATGGTGTGACGCTGCTACATTGTGGTTCATTAACTTCTATGTTGTTATGATGGATTCAGCTTCCTGGTTTGAGGATTTGGTTTTCTGGCATTTGAATGAATGCTTTGCTTCTGTCTTATATACAGAGAATCTGTTATATTTTGTGATTGAGCACCATACAGGAATATTTATAGTCACAATCGGCATATTTATCATGATCTTGGGTGCTGTAAATATTGCAGTGGCACTACACTCCCCTATTAGACTGTAGATTCCTTGAAATGAGACACCACCTTTTCTCTTTATTTGTATTCACATCACTTAGGGGGCACATAGTAGGTGCTTAAGTTGATTGACCCACTTTCTTTTCGGACAATGGACCCTGTACTCCATCTGATTACTTCCAGTGAAGACAATTATTAATCACTATCTTGAAATTTAAACTGATAACAAATTGTCATAAAACTACAAGTACAGGAAATTCTCCAATTTTGAAGAGTGGATGATATTCTTCTCTCCACTGCTGCCTAATCACAGTGCTTGACAGTGCACACATACACCACTGTTTGAAAGGGAGATGAGCAGGTGTAGCCTAAGATCTAATCGATGTTTTCTTTCTCATTCAAGCCAAAGGAACTAAAAGTGAACTGTAAAAGAAGAGCTGGGGTGAGGGAGCAATGAACTGTCTGAGGCATTTTATTTTGGGAAAAAATAGGAAAGATTTGTTTATAATCAGCAATGTCTAGAACTCAAATAGGAAGGATATTCTACATGCTGAACTGGTATCTAAAAAGCAAGTGTTCAGGCACTGCCTTTGACAGTAGGTTGAAGGGAAGCATAGCCACGTCAATTGCTTTCTTTATTTTGTGTTTCTTTTACAACAGGGTCCATATTAGGAAGCATGCACTCTACTTCCATAGTGATTGCTTTGGGCAATGTCCCCTTGCTGTGAGATGAGCCCTTAATTTTGCCAAGATGATACAATTACTAATTGTTCTTCATGTGCTCCTGTGAGTAGAGGGGGCCAAAGAGGTTCAGCAGCTGGTGGAATACTGGATACAGTACTGGAATCAGGATGATTTGGGTTCAAGTCTGGCCTCAGGTATTTACTACCTTTGGGACTCTGGGCATTTAAGCACTGCTCACCTCTGTTACCTCAATAGTAAAATGGGGATAATAATAGTGCCTGGCAGGATTATTGTGAGGATCACATTAGATAATATTTGGAAAAGGGTCTAACAGTCTATAATTGTTTATTCTTTTCACTTTGTTGTTCCAATTTGTTGAATTATCCCATATTATAAATGAGGAAACTGAGGCTCACATAAATAAATCCACTTGTTTAAGTTTACTTGACAATATAGGCAAGAATTGAACCAAAGACTCTTAATTCCAAATGTAGCATTCTTTCCACCAGACCACTCCCAGTATGCACATTGCAGGTTTTCCATCCCATAAGTATCGGTAATGGATTCAGTCCCTAGTTTTCTGACTTTCCATGGTTTTGTATTTCCTCCTTAATGTTGTTTTGACTTTGTTTGGGCTCAAATTATATATATTCTTGTCATATCCAATAGCTAAAATGTATTTATGGCTGATTATGCATGCAGAAAATAAATTAAATATCTGAATAGCATTACCAGTAATTTGTAGAATTGCTTTATGTGGTTGAGCTCAAATAACAGCAAAAAGGCAGCAACAAATAGCCAAGAAAACAAGAGGATAATCCATTATAATTGTTCATATTAACATAGAAATGGGACAGGAACAATTATGGGTAATTTCAGTGTCTAAAATCAAATGTGATGAAAATTATATCGAAGTTAACAACAACAAAAAATAGTCATTGCCCCAAACTAACTGCCAGTAGTGATAAGAGCCCTGCCCTAAAAATTAGCCACCAACCAAAAGTAAAAATAAAAACCAAAACCAAAAACCCTAACCCTCTTTGTTGCGTCTCTAAATCCTCATAGAATCTTAACCACAGTTAACATACACATTCTGTTTGCACACCTTATTCTGTATTATGTGACTTCCTGGTTTTATTGTTGATACATTATCCTCCCTATTGAGTTATAGTTTTAATAATAATAATAATAGTTTTAATTCAGAGTAGATTCATTTCTATATACAGAATACAAAATAAACATCATTCTTCATGCCTAAGGGTATAAGTATGTGCATGTGTGTATACATATAAATGCATGTGTATATGCATATATATGGAGAGAGAGAAAAATTATAGTGAAAAAAATCCCTCTAACAATATGTGTCAGTACCTGCTCTGTAATTTATCATTTTAGAAGCTCTGATAGATTAGGTGTCTTGCCCAAGGTCACATAGCCAGCTTATGTCAGAGACAAGGCTTGAATCCAGTTCCTCCTGATTCTGATGCTTGTTTTCTACCCACTACACCAGGCTGCCTATCTATCATCTGTTTGCATACCTATACAGCTATTTGGTTTTTATCTAAAAGTGTTGAGCAACTAAAAAGACTTTAATTAAGGCTTATGTGAACAAAATGTGGCTATGAATATATACATGTATATGTATATATGTATGTATGTATGTATGTATGTATACCCACATATCTGTAGGTATAACAGGCAACTCTTCCTGAGTTCAAATCTGTCCTTAGACACTCAATAGTTGTGTGAACCTGGGCAAGTCACATAACCCTGTTTGCCTCAGTTCCTTCAAGTGTAAAATGAGCTGGAGAAGGAAATAACAAACCACTCCAGTGTCTTTGCCAAGAAAACTATTAATGGGGTCACAAAGAGTTAGAAACAATTGAAAACAACTGAACAATAACATTACACAGTATGTATTTATGTGTACTTACACATGTGCATATATGTACACACTTGAATAAGTGAATATATGTATATGTACACATAAATGTGTGTACAAGAAATGTTTGTATACCTGAATGTATGTACACATATGTATGCATGTAATGTAAACAGTTACATGTGTGTATGCAAATATGCATATGCATTACTATACGTTTAATAAAAATTCCATAAATTGATACTGAATTAGACTGAATGAAATTCCAGATCAGTTGTAAATGCTTCATGTTTAGGACTATACATTCAAAACTATCAGGAAATAATTTATATATAATCCAGGATTAATGAAATACCACTATATACTAATGAATGTTCATTTCTTTTCATATTGGCCACTTCCAGAGAAGAAAATGAGCATAGTATACTAGTGTTTGATAAACCTGAAATCTCACTTATTGGAATAAGAGCTCACTGTTCAATTAAAACTCCTGGAAAACTGTAAAGTATTTTGGCAGAAATTAGGTACAGACTAATATTTTAAACCATGTATCAAAGTAAGCTCCAATTGGACTTAGGCATAAATGGACTTAGGCATAAAGGGTGTCATCATTTTTTGTATCTCCTTTTCCATTTGGTCAATTTTACTTTTTAAAGAGTTCTTTCCTTTATTATCTTAAATTTATTTTATTTTTTTCTCCAATTATATATGAAGATAGTTTTCAACATCTATTTTATGAAAACATGAAAAAATATGATTGGTCAATTTGATTTAAAAAAGAAAGAAATAAACAAAATTAGCAATATCAAAAATGAAAAGGATGAATTCACCACAAATGTAGATTGTTAGGAGGTATTTTGCCTAATTATATACCAATAAATCTAACAACCTAAATGAAGTGGATTAATTTTTACAAAAACATAAATTTCCCAGATTAGCAGAGAAGGAAATAGGATACTTAAATAGTTGTATATTTAAATAAAAGAAATTCAACAAGCTGTCAATGAGCTCCTGAAGCCCCATGAACAGATGGATTCACGAGTGAATTCTCGCAAACATTTAAAGAAAAATTAATTCCAATACTATGGAAAAATAGCCAATGAAAGAGTCCTACCAAATTATTTCTGCAACACAAATAAAGTACTGATACCTAAATTGATCTCCAGCATCTCTTTTTGTGGTAGCCAAGAATTAGAAATTAATATGAATCCCATCAATTGGGGAATAACTGAACTACTTGTGGTATATGAATATAATGGAATATTATCCAATATTATCCATGTGCATAAGACATGGTGAGCAGGGGGATTTCAGAAAGCCATAGAAAGCCAATTGATGTTGAGTGAAGTGAGCAGAATCAGGAGAACATTGCACACAGTAATAGCAATATTTTGTGATGACTGACTTTGTTCGTCTCAGCTCTTCTGAGAAATGCGATGATCTAAGACAATTCCAAAAGATTCATGATGGAAAATGCTATCTACATCCAGAGAAAGAACTGTCGAGTCTGAATGCAGATCAAAAGATACTATTTTCTCCCTTTTTTGTGTTTCTTTCTTTTGTTCTGATTCTTCTTTCACAACATGACTAATGTGGAAATAATTTTAAAAATGATTGTGCGTGGATAGCCTATATCAGATTTCATGCCACCTTGGAGAGGTGGAATGGGGGGAACAGGAATTTAGAACACAAAATCTCATAAAAGTGAGTGTTGAAAACTAAAAAAAAAAATAAATAAAATATAGGACAAATGATAAATGGGGCACAATAATCTACTGAAGAGGAGAGCTCCTTTTAAAGAATAACTGGAAAAAAGGAAAAAGAGGTACAAAAATTCACCAAAGAAAATAACTCCTTAAAATGTGGAGCTGACCAAATGGAAAAAGAGGTAGAAAATCTGACTGCAGAAAATAATTCCTTAAAAATTATAATCAGGCAAGCAGAAGATAATTACTCCATGAGACATTAAGAAACAGAAAAACAAAATCAAAGGAATGAAAAAGTAGTAGAAATGTGAAATATCTCATTGGAAAAACAACTGACGTGGAAAATTAATAAAGGAGAGACAATTTAAAAATCATTGCACTACCAATGATCTATGATCAAAAAAAGAGTCAAGATATTATATTTCTAGAAATTATCAAAGAAAACTGCCTTATATCATGGAACCTGAGTGTAAAATAGAAATGGTAAGAATCTACTGATCACTTCCTGAAAGAGATCCTAAACTCTCAGCGATATTATGACCAAATTCCAGAGCACCCAAATCAAAAAAAGAAATATTGCAAATAGCCAGAAAGAAACAATTTAAATATAATAAAGCCACAGTCAGGATAACATAAATCTATCTGCTTCTACCTTAAAGGATCAAAGGTATTCCAAAGGGCAAAAGAGCTAGGATTACAGCAAAGAATCCATCAAAAGTAAGTATCATCCTGCAGGGAGGAAGTGGATCTTTAATGAAATAGAGGAGTTTCAAGCATTTCTTATAGAAAAGACCAGAGTTGAAAAGAAAATTTGACTTTTAAATACAAGACTCAAGAGAAGCATAAAAAGGTAAAACAGGAAAGAGAAATAAGGGATTCAATAAGGTTAAACTTTTTACATTCCTACACGGGAAGATGATACTTGTACCTCCTAAGGACTTTATCATTAATTGGTGAGTTAGAAGTGGGTATACTGGGCAGCTAGGTGGCACATTAAGTAGAGCACTGACCCTGGAGTCAGAAGAACCTGAGCTTGGATCCGGCCTCAGACACTTAACACATACAAACAAAAACCTAACCGTGTGACCTTGGGCAAGTTACTTAACCCCAACTGCCCTCCAAAAAAAAAAAGGAGAAGTGGGCATACATAGACAGGGGGCATAAGTGTGAGTTGATTGTGTTGGAATGATATCTTTAAAAAATAGAATTAAGAGGTGAGAAAGATGAATGATTATGATGGGGTGGTATATAAAAATAAAATTAAAGGGGTAAAAAGAAGGATATATTAAGATAAAGGAGGAAGGGGGGCATAAAAGGGGGAAAGGTATCTCACAAATAAGAGACACAAAAGACCTTTCACAATGGAGCAAAAGATGGTGGGGTGTGCAGGCAACACTTCAACTTTACTCTCATCAGAATTGACTCAAAGTTCAAAGAACACTTTATATTTTTAAATTTATTTTTCTTTGTTTTTTTTCAGTCTGTGTCATTGGATCTAGATGACTCTGGAGGAGAAGGTGAGACTGGTGACCTTGCACAGCCCTCCCTTACTCAAATCAAAGTCATGTCATCATTTCCCTAATGCCATGGTCCTTTTAGAAAACGGACAAACACAAAATCTATAGCAAATTTCTTGCCTTCTCAGTGAGGGAGGGGGTGCACAGAAGGAAAGAATCTGGAACTCAATTAAAAAAAATAAAAAAAATATAATGGGATACTTCTTGGTTGTATAGTAGTCTCTGGTTTCTTTTATTTTCTTAGTCCTAAACCACAATTTTCCATATACAGGATATCTTTCATCTTGACTTTTGTCTTACCACTGGAATGTGATGACTGAAAATTATATACAATGTTCTCCTGGTTCTGTTGACTTCTCTCAGCATTAGTTCATGTAAGTCTTTACAGCTTTTTCTGAAGTGTACCTGCTCACCAAGTCTTATGGAACCGTTACATTCATGTACCACAACTTGTTTGGCCATTCTCCAATTGATGGTTATCCGCTCAATTTCCAATTCTTTGCCACAATAAAAAGAGCTTCTGTAAATATTTTTGTACATGTGGGTCCTCTTCCCATTTTTATGATCTGTTCGGGATACAGACCTAGCCCTTTGGGTATAGTTCCAAGTTGCTGTCCAGAATGGTTGGATCACCTCACAACTCCATTAACAATGCATTAACATTCCAATTTTCCCACATATTCTCTAGCATTTATCATTTTCCTGTTTTATAATGTTAGCCAATCTGATAGGTGTGAGATGGTACCAAGTTGTTTTGGTTTGCATTTCTTTTTTTTTTTAATTTTATTTTTGTTTTTTTTTAAACAAATACTTTATTAACTTCTGTTTTACATCATTCATTTCTGCCAGATTTTGAGTTACAATCATTTTCCCCCCATTATTCCCCTATCCAACCTCCCAGAATAGCAGTCCCACAAGATATCGCTTCCTCCAATCTGCTCTCTCCCATACCTTCTCCCATACCCCCATCGACTTTTCCATTAGAGGAAGATGAATCTTGTGTCCCAATGCCTGCACATCTTATCTCCCAATTATAAGCAAAAGAGTATTAATAATAGTATTTATATATATTTGAAACATTTAATGTTAAGACCTCAAATTTCAGATCCATTTCTTCCTCCCTTGTCACCCATTCCCTCTGGGGAGATAAGTAATTCAGTGTATGTTGTACATGTCTAGCTATGCAAAACATTATCATAGTAGATATATTGTACAAGGCTGCTTATAATTCTCTCCCACTCATCCCACCCCCCACCTGGTCCATTCCCTACATGATCCTGTCCCTCTTCTATAGTGGGTACTTCCAACCTCCCCTCCCCCAAAGGATGCCCTCCCATGCATCATCCCTCCTCTCATCCCCCTTCCCCCTATCCTGCTGCAGGTTGAGATATCCCATTTAGTATGTATGTCATTTTCTCCCTGAACCAAATTCAATGTGAATGTGGTTTTGCCTTTTTAGCCTTCCTTATTCTCCCCCTCCTTTGCACCCACTTCCCTACATGAGATAGTTTACCCTACCATGTCTCTCCCCATCTCCTCTTGCCACTTTCCTCTCTCACCTCATAATTTCATCCCTTGAATACTCTCCCTTCCCAACAAAATCAACCTATGCCCTCTATCCATATATAACTGTAACCATATACTCAAACATTCACATATGTATTCATATGACCACACCCCCTTCTTCCATTATTTTCATAGTGAGAAAGATATCATCAGTCGCAGATATTGCTTTTCCATATAGGAATGTAAATAGTTCAACTTTGATAAGTTCCTTTTGATTTCTTTTCCCTGATTACCTCTCAGGCATCTCTTACTTCTTGCGTCTGGATGTCAAATTTTCTATTCAACTCTGGTTTTTTCCTCAAGAATGCTTGAAAGTCCTCTATTCCACGGAATGACCATATTTTCCCCTGAAACAAGATACTCAGTTTTGCTGGGTAGGTGATTCTTGGTTTTAATCCCAGCTCTTTTGCCCTCTGGAATATCATATTCCATTCCCTTTGATCCCTCAGTGTAGAAGCTGCCAGGTCCTGGGCTATTCTGATTGTGTTTCCACAATATTGAAATTGTTTCTTCCTGGCTGCTTGGAGTATTTTCTCCTTGATCTGGGATTCTGGAACCTGGCTATAATATTCCTGGGAGTTTTCTTTTTGGGATCTTTTTCAGGAGGTGATCTGTGGATTCTTTCAACCTCTATTTTGCCCTCTGGATCTAAAACATCAGGCAGTTTTCCTTGAGAATTTCTTGAAGGGTGATTTCTAGGTTCTTTCCTTGATCATGGCTTTCAGGTAGTCCAATAATTTTTAAATTGTCTCTCCTGATCTATTCTCCAGGTCAGTGGTTTTTCCCATGAGATATTTCACATTGCCTTCTAATCTTTCGTTTGTTTGGATCTGCTTAACAGCATCTTGATTTCTCATAAAGTCATTAGCTTCCATTTGCTCCAGTCTAACTCTAAAGGAATGAATCTCCTCAGTGAACTTTTGAGATTCTTTTTCCATCTGGCAAATTTGGCTTTTTAAGGCATTCTTCTCCTCATTGCCCTTTTGGGCCTCCTTTGCCATTTGAGCTAGTTTATTTTTTAAGGTGTTGTTTTCCTCAGTCAGGCTGTTGACCCTCATTTCATACTTTTCCTGCATCCTTCTCATTTCTCTTTCTAATTTTTCCTCCACTTCTCTTATTTGATTTTTAAAGTCCTCCTTAAGGTCCTCTATGGCCTGCAACCCGCTCATGTTTTCCCTGGGGCTTTTGGAACAGGACTTCTGACCTCACAGTCCTTTTCCTGCTCTATGCCCCCAAAATAGGAGTATAGGGTTGCATTTTTCTGTTTCCTTTGCCTTGGCATGTTGACACTTAATTGCTTGACTTTTGGGCTTGTTGCCACACTATGGCTTTAAGGCCAGATAGAGGAATTTTCGTCCCGAACGTGTGGGGGGCAGCTTCCGTTTCTGGCAAGCTATAAACCCACCCACAATTTCCACCCTAGATCACAATCCAGATCCAGGGAGGTTAAAGCAAGAGCAATTACCCCCCAAGACTGATCGCTGGATCTCCCCACGATTTGTAGGCTGGGAGCCGGAAATGCCTATGAAAACTACAAAATGGCATGTCTCCTCAGCGGCTTCTAGCCCCCAGGGAGGGAGCTGACGCATTCCCCAAATACAGGTCCCAAAGTCCATAGGACACTAACCTCTTACTTTGTCCTAGGCAAGTCTATGTTGATAATTCTGGAGTCTCCACAGTTCCTGGTGTTCTGGGGTTCCTCCAGCCGGCTGCTGGCCCTGCCACCCTGGGGCTAAAACCTCGGCTCAAGTGGACCTGGGCTTGGCTCGGCTTGGCTCCTGCGCTCTGGCGCTGCCGGCTCCCAGACCGCTGCGCTGGTCCTTCCTGCAGGGTGCTGGGCTGTCCTCAGCGGGAGGTTAGCTTCTCTGTGTCGTTCTGTGGGTGCTGGGGCTCCAGAAGTTTTTCAGAGTCCTTTTTTACATAGTTTGTGGAGAATCTGGGGGCAGAGAGGCTTGGACGAGCTGTTTCTACTCCGCCATCTTGGCTCCGCCCCGGTTTGCATTTCTTTAATCAATAGTGATTTAGAGCATTTTTTCATATGCCTATAGATAAGTTTAATTATTTCATCTGAAAATGCCTGTTCATACCATTTGACCATTTGTCAATTGGGGAATGTCTTGTATTCTTACACATTTAACTTATCTCTCTGTATATTTTAGAAATGAAGCCTTTATCAGAAGCTGTAAAAATTGTCTCTCAGCTTTTTGTTTCCCTTCTAATCTTGGTTGCATTAGCTTTGTCTGTGCAAAAATGTTTTAATTTAATGTAATCAAAATTATTCATTTTGCATTTCATAATATTCTTGATCTCTTGTTGGCCATAAATTCTTCCCTTCTCCATAGACCTAACAGGTAAACTATTCCTTGGTCTCCTAATTTGGTTATAGTTTTGCCCTTTCTGTCAAAATTGTGTCCCCATTTTCACTTTATGTTGGCATACATCATAAGATATTGGTCAATGCCTAGTTTTTGCCATATTGTTTTCCAGTTTTCCTAGTAGTTTTTGTCAAATAGTGAGTTCTTATCCAAGAAACTGGAGTCTTTGTGTTTATCAAACAGTAGTCATTGTCTACTGTGTATTGTGTACATAACTTGTCCCTCTGATCCACCACTGTACTTAGGCATTATCAAGTAGTTTTGGTGATTGTTGCTTTATAATACAGTTTAAGATATGGTACTTCTAGGCCACCTTTCCTTGCATTTGTTTCCACTAATTCCCTTGATATTCTGGAACTTTTGCTCTTCAAGGTGAATTTTGTTATTATTTTTCTAGCTCTATAAAATATGTTTTGTTAATTTGATTGTCATGGAGCTGAATAAGTTAAATAAGATAGAATTGACATTTTTATTACATTTTATCTCATTTATTTTATTAACCCATGAACAACTGATATTTTCTCATTATTTAAATCTGACTTTATTTGTGTGAAAAGTGTTTTGTAATTGTGTTCATATAGTTCCTGCATTTTTCTTGGCAGGTAGATTCTTAAATATTTTCTATTATTTATAGCTATCTTAAATGGGATTTCTCTTTGTATTTCTTGGTGTTGGGCTTTGTTAGTAACATACAGAAATGCCCATTGATTTTCCAGGATTCTCTAAGTATACTGTTATATCATTTGCAGAGTAATAGTTTTATTTCCTCATTGCCTATTATAATTCCTTGAGTTTCTTTTACTTTTCTCATATTTAAAGGCAACATTTTTAGTATAATATTGAATAACACTGGAGATAATGGGCATTCTTGTTTCACCCCTGATCTTTTTGGGAAAACTTCTAGCCTATCCCCCCTACAGATAATGATTTAGATAATATTTATCATTTTAAGGAAAGCTCCATTTATTCCTAAGCTCTCCGTTATTTTTAATAAGAATGGATGCTGTATTTTGTCAAAAGTTTTTTTCAGCCTCTTCAGATAATCACATGATTTATTTTGATTTTGTTACATAGATGGTCAATTATGCTTATAGTTTTCATAATATTGAACCATCACTGCATTTCTGGTATAAATCCCACCTGGTCATAGTGTATTATCTTCGTGATAAATATTAAAAATTTAATATTTTATTTAATTTTTTTTGCCTCTATTCAGTGGGAAAATTGGTCTATAATTTTCTCTCTCTGTTTTGGCTCTTTCTGATTTAGGCATTAACATCATATTTTTGTTATAAAAGGAATTTAGTAGATTGCCACCTATTTTCCCAAATTGTTTAAAAGAATTGGAATGAATTATTCTTTTTTTTTTAAAGCAATTGGGGTTAAGTAACTTGCTCAAGGTTACACGGCTAGTCATTATTTATGTGTGGGTGCTCATTTTCTGAGGCCAGATTCGATCTCGGGTCATCCCAACTCCGAGGCCGGTGCTCTTACTCACTGCACCACCTAGCAGCCCCGGAATGAATTATTCTTTAAACTTTTGATCAAATTTACTTGTAAATCCATCTGGCCCTTGAGATTTTTTTTTTCCTGAGGCTTTTCGTTGATGGCTTGTTCAATTTCTTTTTCAAAAAGGGGTTAAGTATTTTTTTTTCTCTCTTCTGTTAATCAGGACAAGGTAGGTCTTTGTAAATACTCATCAATTTTACTTAGATTGTCAGATTTATTGGCACACAGTATGGCAAAATATCTCCTATTTATTGATTTAATTTCTTCTTCATTAGTGGTGGACTCACCCTTTTCATTTTTGATATGGGTAGTTTGATTTTTCTTCTTTCTTTCTTTTAATTGAAATGACCAAAGGTTTGTCTATTTTATTTTTAAAATAAAGTCAGTTCTTGCTTTTATTTATTAGTTCAATAGTTTTCTTACTTTCAATTTTATTAATCTCTCCTTTGATTTTCAGAATTCATAACTTGGTATTTAATTGGGAATTTTTCACTTGTTCATTTTTCTAGAGTTTTAATTGCATTCCCAATTCATTGATTTCTTCTTTCTGTATTTTATTCATGTAAGCATTTAAAGATACAAAATTTCCCCTAAGTACTGGTTTTTGCACCCCATAAATTTTTGTATGTTGTCTCATTATTGTCATTCATTTTGGTGAAATGATAGGTTGTTTCTACGATTTGTTGTTTGTTCCACTCATTCTTTAGGATTAGGGTTTTTTAGTTCCAATTAGTTTTAAACCTATCTTTCCATGGCCCTTTATTACACACACTCACACACACACACAAATATATGTAAATAAGAAATAAAAATTATAAATATATGAAACTATATACAAATACATATATTAATATATTTATTTTCATAATGATATGAAATGCATGATTTTAATATTTCTGCTTTTCTGCTTTGGATTGTCAGGTTTTTGTGTTCTAATACATGATCAATTTTTGTGTAGGTACTATGTAGCACTGAGAAAAAGGTATATTCCGTTCTATCCCCATTCAATCTTCTGAAGAGGTCTATCATATCTAATTTTTCTAAAATTCTAGTTATCTCCTTAAGTTCTTTCTTGTTTATTTTGTTTTCAGACTTATCTAGTTCTGAGAGGAGGAAGTTGAGTTTCCCCACTAGTACAGCTTTGGTGCCTATTTCTTCTTATAACTCACTTAACATGTTTTCTGAGAATTTTGATGTTACATCACTTGGGGCATATAATATTATGCATTAGTGCATTTAGTATTGATATTGCTTCATTGTCTTTGGTACCTTTTAGCAAGCTGTAACTTCCTTCCTTGTCTCTTTTAATTAGGTATATTTTTGCTTTTGCTTTGAAAAGATAAGGATTGCTATCACTCCTTTTTTTCTTCTGCTGAAGTATAATATATTCTGCTCCATCCTTTTACCTTTCCTCTGTTTATGTCTCTCTGCTTCAAAAGTGTTTCTTGCAAGCAACATATTGTAGCATTCTGGTTTTAAATTCACTCTGCTATCCACTTCCATTTTATGAGATTGTTCATTCCATTTACATTCACATTCACAGTTATAATTACTATGTATTTCCCTCCACCCTGTTTTCCCTTATTTTTACTTTTCTCTCTCTCCTTCCACCCTGTCCCTCCTCACCAGTGTTTTGCTTTTGATGACCACCTCCTTCAATCAGTCCCCTTCTTTTTCTTTTCCCCTTCCATTCCAACTTCCCTACAAGGTTATATACAGATTTCTTTTCTCAACTTGATGTGTATGATATTTCCTCTTTGAGCCAAATATGATAAAAGTAAGGTTCAAAAAATACTCACTCTCCCTTCTTTTCCTCTATTGTAATAGGTTTTCCATGACTCTTCATGTCATATAATTTACACCATTCTGGCTCCTCCTTTCCTTTTCTTTCTTTTTTTTAAAACAAATGCTTTATTAACTTCTGTTTTACTTCATTCATTTCCACCAGATTTTGAGTTACAATCATTTTCCCCCTGTTATTCCCCTACCCAACCTCCCAGAATAGCAGTCCCACAAGATATCGCTTCCTCCAATCTGCTCTCTCCCATACTTTCTCCCATACCCCCTTCGACTTTTCCGTTAGAGGAAGGTGAATCTTTGTGTCCCAATGCCTGCACATCTTGTCTCCCAATTATAAGCAAAAGAGTATTAATAATAGTATTTATATATATTTGAAACATTTAATGTTAAGACCTCGAATTTCAGATCCATTTCTTTCCTCCCTTGTCACCCATTCCCTCTGGGGAGATAAGTAATTCAGTATATGTTGTACATGTCTAGCTATGCAAAACACTATCATAGTAGATATATTGTGCAAGGTTGCTTATACTTCCCTCCAACTCATACCACCCCCACCTGGTCCATTCCCTACATGATCTTGTCCCTCTTCTATAGTGGGTACTTCCAACCTCCCCTCCCCCAAAGGATGCCCTCCCATGCATCATCCCTCCTCTCATCCCCCTTCCCCCTATTCTGCTGCAGGTTGAGATATCCCATTTAGTATGTATGTCATTCTCTCCCTGAACCAAATTCAATGAGAATGTGGTTTTGCCTTTTTTGCCTTCCTATTCTCCCCCTCCCTTGCAACCACTTCCCTTGCTTCTTCTACATGAGATAGTTTACCCTACCCTGTCTCTCCCCATCTCCTCTTGCCACTTTCCTCTCTCACCTCATAATTTCATCCCTTGAGTATTCTCCTTCCCAACAAATTCAACCTATGCCCTCTATCCATATATAACTGTAACCATATACACACACATTCACATATGTATTCATATGACCACACCCCCTTCTTCCATTATTTTCATAGTGAGAAAGATATCATCAGTCACAGTTATTGCTTTTCCATATAGGAATATAAATAGTTCAACTTTGATAAGTTCCTTTTGATTTCTTTTCCCTGATTACCTTCTCAGGTATCTCTTGCTTCTTGTGTCTGGATGTCAAATTTTCTATTCAATTCTGGTTTTTTCCTCAAGAATGCTTGAAAGTCCTCTATTCCACGGAATGACCATATTTTCCCCTGAAACAAAATACTCAGTTTTGCTGGGTAGGTGACCCTTGGGTTCATTCCCAGCTCTTTTGCCCTCTGGAATATCGTATTCCATGCCCTTCGATCCCTCAGTGTACAAGCTGCCAGGTCCTCAGCTATTCTGATTGTGTTTCCACAATATTGAAATTGTTTCTTCCTGGCTGCTTGGAGTATTTTCTCCTTGATCTGGGGATTCTGGAACCTGGCTATAATATTCCTGGGAGTTTTCTTTTTGGGATGGTTTTCAGGAGGTGATCAGTGGATTCTTTCAACCTCTATTTTGCCCTCTGGATCTAAAACATCAGGGCAATTTTCCTTGAGAATTTCTTGAAGGGTGATTTCTAGGTTCTTTCTTTGACCATGGCTTTTGGGTAGTCCAATAATTTTTAAATTGTCTCTCCTGGATCTATTTTCCAGGTCAGTGGTTTTTCCTATGAGATATTTCACATTGCCTTCTAATCTTTCATTTGTTTGTATCTGCTTAACAGCATCTTGATTTCTCATAAAGTCATTAGCTTCCATTTGCTCCAGTCTAACTCTGAAGGAATGAATCTCCTCAGTGAACTTTGAGATTCTTTTTCCATCTGGCAAATTCGACTTTTTAAGGCATTCTTCTCCTCATTGCCCTTTTGGGCCTCCTTTGCCATTTGAGTTAGTCTATTTTTTAAGGTGTTGTTTTCTCAGTCAGGCTGTTGACCCTCATTTCATACTTTTCCTGCATCCTTCTCATTTCTCTTTCCAATTTTTCCTCCACTTCTCTTATTTGATTTTTAAAGTCCTTCTTAAGGTCCTCTATGGCCTGCAACCTGCTCATCTTTTCCCCTGGGGCTTTTGGAGCAGAACTTCTGACCTCATTGTCCTTTTCCTGCTCTATGCCCCCAAAATAGGAGTCTAGGGTTGTATTTTTCTGTTTCCTTTGCCTTGGCATGTTGCCACTTAATTACTTGACTTTTGGGCTTGTTGCCACACTATGGCTTTAAGGCTAGATAGAGGAATTTTCGTCCCGAATGTGTGGGGGGCAACTTCCGTTTCTGGCAAGCTGTAAACCCTCCCACAACTTCCACCCTAGATCACAATCCAGATCCAGGGAGGTTAAAGCAAGAGCGATTACCCCCCAAGACTCATTGCTGGATCTCCCTACAGTTCATAGGCCAGGAGTGGGAGCTGCCTCTGAAAACTGCAAAATGTCATGTCTCCTCAGTGGCTTCTAGCCCCCAGGGGAGGAAGCCGATGCATGAACCAAATACTGGTCCCAAAGTCCATAGGACACTAACCTCTTACTTTGTCCTAGACATGTCTATGTTGATAATTCTGGAGTCGCCACAGCTGCTGGTGTTCTGCGGTCTCTCCAGCCGCATTTCTTCCTGGCTACTTGCAGTATTTTCTTCTTGATCTGGTAGTTCTGGAATTTGGCTACAATATTCCTCGGAGTTTTCATTTTGGGATCTCTTTCAGGAGGTGATCAGTGTATTCTTTTATTTATTTGTTTGTTTGTTTGATTTTTTGGAGGGTAATTGGGGTTAAGTGACTTGCCCAAGGTCACACAACTAGTTTTTGTGTTAAGTGTCTGAGGCTGGGTTTGAATTCACGTCCTCCTGACTCCAGGGCTGGTGCTCTATTTACTGCACCACCTAGCTGCCCTGTAGTTTTTATTTATTTATTTTTATTTTCAGTGTATTCTTTCATGCTGTCCAGGTTCTTTGTTTTATTATGGCTTCCAAATAGTCCAATAATTCTTAAATTATCTCTCCTGGATCTATTTTCCAGGTCAAACTTTTCAAATGAGGTATTTTACCTTTTCTTCTATACTTTCATTCTTTTGATTTTGTTTAACTGATTCTTGATGTCTTGTAGATTCATTAGCTTCTACTTGCCCAACTCCAATTTTTAAGGAATTATTCTCTTCAATTAATTTTTGAACTCCCCTTTCCACTTGGTCAATTCTACTTTTAAAGGAGTTATTTTCTTCAGTAAATTTTTCCCAGGTGGCCAATTCTATTTTTTAAGGTGCTGTTTTCTTCAGTCAATTTTTGTGCTTTCTTTTCCAAGCTGCTTATGCTTTTTTTTTTCGTAATTCCCTTGCATAACTCATTTTCCCCCAATTTTTCTTTTACCTCTCTTATTTGATTTTTAAAATCCTTTTTGAGCTCTTCTATGAAAACTTGTTGGGCTTGAGACCAATTTATATTCCATTTTGAAGCTTCACACGTAAGGACATTGTCGCTGTCTTCTGAGTCTGTGTTTGAATATCCCCATAGCAACTTTCTATAATCAGAACTCTTTTAAAATTTTGCTCATTTTTTAATGTTGAAGCTCTACTCCTGGGATACAGGGGGCACTGTCCCAGTTTCTTGTCTCAGGGCCAGAGTCCTGGTCATTGACTTTATGGACCAAATATTGTTTGTGAGGGAACCTAGGGAAAGCTCTGGCAACTTCTTGGTTTCTTTCTGCCACTTGACTTCACCCCCCAACATTTCTGAAATACACCTTTAAACCTCATTACTCAACCAATGATTACTTGTCAAATCTGATTGTCAGTTCTCAATTTTTATCCTTCTTGACCAATCTGCTGCTTGACACTGTTGACTACACTCCTCACTGGGTTTTAGTGACACTACTCAATTCTTGTTCTCTGCCTACATGTCTAACTACTCCTCAGAATCTTTTTATGGCCTCTTGTCCAAGTCATGCTTTCTAACTCTGGTGATTATCTAAAGCTCTTCCCTAAGCCTTCTTTTCTTCTCCCTTTATACTCTCTCTGTTACCTCATTAGTTCTCATAGACTTATCACTACTACACAGATGACCCAGTTTCCCCCCCAGGAACTTCAGTTCTAGATCACAAATTGTTTATTGAATCTATCAAGCTAGATATCCTGCAAACATCTTAAACGTATCATATTTAAAACTGAACTAATTTTTTTTCTAAAGGCACTGCCACCCTTCCAGTGTCTCAGTTTCATAGATATTGCATTATCCTACTCTCTTCATCCTCCCTAATTCATCCATACACAATTAGTTGCCAAATCTTACCATTTCTACCTTAATATCATCGCTCACACCTGATTTCTTTTATCTTTTCACACAGCTATCATTTTTATTCATTTCTTTATCACCTCTTGCCTAGAGTATTACAACGATCTTCCAATTAGTCTTTCCCCACTCCAGTCCATCACACACATTGCTGCCAAAATGATTTTCTCTAATAAATCATCTAATGATGTGACTCCCCTACTCAACTAAAAAAAAAACTGGATCCCAACCTATCTCTATAGCCTAGTTGTACATTACTCCATTCATGGACTCAGTTGTCTATCTAAACTAGCCTTCTTTCTGTTCCTCACATGCAATATTTCATCTCCATTGAATCACTACTGCTCTGGTTGTTCCTCATACCAAGAATGCATGCCCTCCCTGAATGCCTTTTCTCATAGAGTCATTCTCTTCCTTTAAAATGCAACTTAGGTACCATATTCTGGATAAAGCTTTTTCTGATTCATCCAACTGCTAGTGTCCTCCCTCCAATATTATCTTATCTTTAAGAACTTTGTATATATTTGTATTTGTTAACTGTATATTTATGCTAATTTCTATCTATCATCCATCTGTCTGAAATTTACTTGTCTATCCCTTTAGGAAGTAAGCTTACTAAATACTCAATCTCCCCTCTGTCTCTGTCTCTCTCCTCTCCCTCTCTCCTCTCCTCCTCCCTCTCCCCCCTACTCCCCC
Source organism: Gymnobelideus leadbeateri (assembly GCA_011680675.1). Classification (NCBI taxonomy): domain Eukaryota; kingdom Metazoa; phylum Chordata; class Mammalia; order Diprotodontia; family Petauridae; genus Gymnobelideus; species Gymnobelideus leadbeateri. The sequence goes on along the minus strand of WOXC01012037.1, from coordinate 145,064 downwards.
CCTCTCCCCCTGCTCTATTCCTCCATCTTTCTTTCCCTTCACCCCACCCCACCCCCAGCAAGGTTTCTTTTGCAAATTATTCTCAGACTGTAAATGCTTTGTAATCTGTGATGAAACTCTTGCATTTAAGATCCCTCTTTTGGGGTCTGGGGTCTTCCTTTATGAGGTGAAAACATCAATTGAGATCTTAATAACTTTAACAATGTTTTTGGATACAGAAAAAATCTGCAAAAGTAATCAATATTTCTAAAAAGTACTCGCAAGACACCGGAAAAATGACAATAAGAGAATTCCATTTCAAATAACAACAAAATGCAGCACAATTTGAGAGTTAATTTACCAAGACATACAAGATTGCATGTTTATGCACACTTGCACACAATTACTAAATACTAGATAAGCAGGGGATGGGCAAATAATTAAAGTGATATTAACTCCTAGTAGTTGAATCATTCTATTGTAATAAAAATGACAATACTGCTTAAAACAATTTGCACATTTGTGTTTTAACAATCAAAGTACAAAGGAGATACCTTTTAGAACTACACAAAAGATTAAGAGAAATTCACTTCAACCTCCAAAATTTCTAAATAAAAAAGGTCTAAAATTTCTAAGAAAAAAATGAGAAAAGATATGAATAGACTACAGTATTTTCAGATCTCACACTACATTATAAAATGGTGGTCATCTAAACCAGATGTATCAAACCTACTGACAGTAACACTCTTAAATGCCACCAAACCAAATTAAAATATAGCTAGTATATATTTAACAAAATTAATAAAATTTGTATTACAGCATAGGCAATGTTAACTTGTGGTTTTCTAAGTCAATATGGGGACAACGGGGATCCATATATATTTGAGTTTGACACCAGTTACCTAAACCATTTGGTACTAGATGAAAAAAAAAACAGATAAATAGATGAGACTGTATTGGCAAGAAATAGGAACAATTGAAAACAACAATTCAGCATTTGTTATATTCAATAATTTAAATAACTGTAGGAAGGATTCCTTTTTATGACAGCTACTATTGGGAAAGCTAGAAAGGTTTTGGTAGAAATCAGACCCAGAGCAGTATGTTACACTGGTTAGGTGGTACCACATAGCATAATAAGCCTAAAATGGATATGACTTGAATATGTTAAAATAATATTATAAAAAAATTAGAAGAGAAATTTTCACAACTATGATTAGGGGAAAATTTTTAAGTAAGTAGAGGATAATAAAATTAGCATGAACAATTTTGCATACTAATTTTTTAAAAAAGGTTTGGCACATTTTTCCCAAGGGGGCAGAGCCAAGATGGTGGAATAGAAACAGGATTTCCATGCAACTCCAGCTTCCACCTCCTCCAATTCATGTAGAAAATGACTCTAGACAAACTTTGGAGCTACAGAACCCACAAAAAGGCAGAGAGAAGCTAAACTCCTCTGGAAGACAGCCCTGCAGGCCAGCAGGAAGGGGCCAGTGTAGCACTCTGGGAGCCAAGCCCAGCCCCGAGTGAACCAGAGGTTTTAGCCTCAGGGAGGCCACAACCATCTGCTGAATGGAGGGATTTCAGATCACCCGCAGCTGTGGCATTTTCCAGAATTATCAACCCATAGATGCTAAGGACAAAGTGAAGTGTGGACTTTGGTAACTGGGAGTCTGGGAGTGCAGTCTGGCTTTTGCCTCCTGGAGGGAGAAGCAGCTGAGGCTTGGTAGCTGTGCATCCACCACTACTTCAGAGCTCCAGGCATGCAGATTGTAGGGGGACCAAGCAACCAGTCTGAGGGGTAATCATTTTTGCTTTAACCTGCTTGGATCTAGATCACTGTCTAGGATGGAGGTCCTGAGGTGAGTGACCAGTGTGTCAGAGCTTCTGGAGGCATCAGAGAGGGCAGCCAACTGATAGCACCAGCAACTGAGAAAACCCCAGCAATTTGGGAAAAAGCTCCCCTCTCTGGTAGCAGAGTGCTACTGTGGCAAAAATCTCAAAAGTCAAATAATTGAGGGGCAACATGAGCAAGGAAAGGAAGAAAAGCAAGCACAGAAATCCAACTTTATACTCCTATTTTGGGGACAAAAAGCATCAAAACATGGAACAGGAGGAAGACAGCTAAGTCAGAGCTCCTGCACAAAAAGCTTCCCAGAAAAATATGAGCTTCCAAAACAAAAACGAAAACAAAAAAAAACAAACAAACAAACAAAAAAACAGGCCATAGAGGAGCTTAGGAAATATTTTGAAAACCAAACAAGAGAAGTGGAGAAAAAATTGGGAAGACAAATGAGAACAATGGAAAAACATTATGAAATGAGAGACAACGACCTGAATGAAGAAAATAATATCTTAAAAATAGATGAACTCAAATGGCAAAAGAGGCTCAAAAAGTCAGTGAGGAGAAGAATGCTTTAAATGGCTGAATCTCAAAAGCTCACTGAAGAGAATCATTCCTTCAGAATTAGATTGGAGCAAATGGAAGCTAGTGACTTTGTGAGAAATCAAGATGCTGTTAAACAGATCCAAACAAATGAAAGAATAGAAAGCAATGTGAAATATCTCATGGGAAAAACCACTGACCTGGAAAATAGATTCAGTAGAGATAATTTAAAAATTATTGGAATACATGAAAGCCATGATCAAAAAAAGAACCTAGAAATAATCTTTCAAGAAATTCTAAGGAAAATGGCTCTGATGTTTTAGAACCAGAGGGCAAAATAGAGGCTGAAAGAATCCACCAATCACCTCCTGAAAAAGATCCCCAAAAGAAAATTCCTAGGAATATTATATCCAGGTTCTGGAGTTCCCAGATCTAGGAGAAAATATTAGAACAGCCAAGAAGAAACAATTTGAATATTGTGGAAACACAATCAAGAAAACACAGGATCTGGCAGCTGCTATGCTGAGGGATCAAAGGGCTTGGAATATGATATTCTGGAGGTCAAAGGAGCTGGGATTAAAACCAAGAATCACCTACCCAGCAAAACTGAGTATCATGTTTCAGGGGGAAGTATGGTCATTCAATGGAATAGAGAACTTTCAAGCATTCATGATGAAAAAACCAGAGTTAAATAGAAAATTTGACATTCAGATACAAGAAACAAGAAAAGCATGAGGTGGTAAACAAGGAAAAGAAATAATAAAGAACTTATCAAAGTTGAATAATCTATATTACTACATGGAAAAATAATAATTGTAACTTATGAAACTTTTCTCAGTATGAGAGTAGTTGAAGAGAATAGAAATGCACATATATATATACATTTTTATGCCTATATATACACATATATGAATATGTACATACATATATATGCCTATATATGGGTGTATGAATACATATGTGAGTGTGTGTATATATGTCCCAATATACATAGACAGTGGGCACAGGACCAATTTAATAGGAAGGGATGATACTTAAAAAAGGAAATTGAGAGGTGAGAGAGGAATATAATGAAAGGAAATGGGGAGAGATAGAATGGGGTAAATTATCTCATATAGAAGAGATAAGGGAAAACTGTTACAAGGAAGGGAAGAACAGGAAGGCAAAAAAGAATGAGTCAACCTTATTTTCATTGAATTTGGCTTAGGGAAGGAATGAGAATAGAACAAGTGGGGGGTGGGATAGGATGGAGGGAAATATAGTCAGTCATTTTCAATATATCCACTATGGAAATGTATTGCATAACTACACATGTACAGCCTATGTTGAATTGCTCATCTTTCCAGTAAGTGTGGGTGACAAGGGAGGAAGGGAAGGAATCTGGAATTCAAAGTTTTTAAATAAAATTAAAAAATTTAAAATATATTATATATGTATATATTATTCAAAAATAAAAAAAATATTTCCCAGGAAAAAATAGCTTTTGCACAAATAAAATCAATGAAGGTAGAATAAGAAGTAAAAAGATAGAATATTCATATTCTATATCATGAATATTCACATCTAATATCATGAATTATACATTACTCCCCATAACAAACAAGGAATTCACAAAAATATATAACACAAAGATTTCTATTTCACTACATAAGTAGCAAACAATATAAACTGTTACCAAAAAAATTGTGAACTATTAAAGACTACATGCTAAAACAAGATCAAGGTTTAACCTCACATAATGCAAACTACTAAATATAAGAGAAAAGTGAAGAGAATCAATCTTGGAGAGTCTATTAAAAGAGAATCTTGGTGATATACTATTTGTGGAGCTTGTGAACTGTAGCTATTCTGGAATTCAACTTGGAATTCAGCAAAAAAAAAGTTTTATTTACTTTATTATTTAATTATTCATACCCTTTGACTCAACAATTCTCTACTGGAAAGATGCCCCCAGGGAATTAAAGACAAAAATAAAAGTACAAAATATGCCAAAATATTTAATGCTGGCACTATTTGTGATTTCAAAGAAGCAAAAACATGAGTGTCTGATTATTACTGAATGAATGGGGAAAATCCCATGGTACATGTATGTAATGAAATATGTTTTCATGTGTAGAAATGATGAATAGAAGGAGATAAAAATATCAGAAGGTTTTTAATTGTTTGATTCAGAATGAAATGTATACAATGCAGAGAACAATGTACATGATGACTATAGTAACATAAAGGAAAACATCACTCAGAGGAAGTTGAGAACATATAATGAAGGCACCAGAGAACATATAATGAAACATGTTTCCTCCTTCATTGCAAAGAGTTAAGGGACTATTAAGAGAAAATGATACTAGGGCATCTAGATGGCACATTGAGTAGAGCGCCGGCCCTGGAGTCAGAAGGACCTGAGTTCGAATCCGGCCTCAGACACTTAATGCACACAAACAAAAACCTAGCTGTGTGACCTTGGGCAAGTCACTTAACCCCCACTGCCCTCCAAAAAGCAGAGAGAGAGAGAGAGAGAGAGAGAGAGAGAGAGAGAGAGAGAGAGAGAGAGAGAGAATGATGCATTTGTTGTTAGATGCATTCACGAAATCAGATGCTTTTACTTATTTTTTTCCTTTCTTACACAGGAGAACTCAATCTGGACAGAGGCAGATGAAATGACTGTGATGTAAAGATGAAGGGAATGAATAAAAGATGTTTTAAAAGCCACTAGAAGACCTGCAGCATCCGAGTCTCTTGTATCTTAGCTTGTCTTTGTCCCTACCTCCAAGAACTATTCCAGTCTGGTGGGAGCCTATTCCTAGGATCTCGCTGTTTGTTGTTATTCAGTTGTTTTAGTTGTGTCTGATTCTTTGTGACCCCATTTGAGATTTTCTTAGCAAAGATAGTGAAGTGGTTTGCCATTTCCTCCTTCAGTTCATTTTAAAGATCAGGAAACAGAGTTAAACAGGATTGAGTGTTTGCCTAGGGTCACGCAGCTAGTCAGTGTCTGAGGCCAGATTTGAACTCACAGAGGGGAATCCTCCTTACTCCAAGCCTGGCACTCTCTTCACTGATCCACCTTGGACAGATCACCTATAAAGTGATGGGCCTAGTGACTCAGTGGATAGAGCACCAGGATTCAAGTGAGGAAAATCTCAGTTAAAATATAGCTTTAGATACTACCTAGATGTATGACCCTGGAAAAGACACCTAACTTCTTTTTGCCTCAGTTACTTCAAATATCAAACGGAGATAATAATAGCTGGCACTGTTCTGGTTCTGCTCATTTCACTTTGCATCAGTTTGTATAAGTTTCCCCAGGTTTTCCTGAAATTAGCCTGCTTGTCACTTCCTATAGCACAATAGTATTCCATTACAATCACATACCACAATTTGTTCAGCCTTCCCCCAACTAATATGTATCACTTCAATGTCCAATTCTCTTCCTCTACAGACAGAGCTGCTATCAATATTTTTGACATTTTCCCAGCACACAGTTGGGCAGGGTCGCTGAGGGAAAAGGAGGATTTTCCCACCTTGCTTGTGAGCCCAAATACAAGCAGTGAGAAAAGCATAAAAAGAGTTCAGAAGGTCACCAAACAGGATAACCTTCTTTCAAGTAAACAAGAGCTACTCCTGGTCAGCCACCTGGAACATGGCCTACTTCTGCTTGCTGGCTGTCACTGCTACTGCTCCACATGGGAGCTGCCACCAATTCATGTTAGACTGTCAGGCTTATGACAAGAGAAGATGAGAATTCCGAAATCTCCGTTGTGCATATATACAGCCATTGCTACTGTAAACAGGGTTGGAGATCTTTCTGAAGACTAGGTCAGCTTCAGAAGCCCTGAAAGCATTGGAGAGGGGAGTCAGGGAGGGTCAATAAATCATACTGAATGAGCACACTAGTATAGTATGCATAAGGGCCTGCTTTAATGCCTACTGTGTCTTGTCCTTGACAAAACTGTGTTAATAGAATCTGCTTTCCCTTTGTATAAGCTGACTAGTTCCTTAACAATGATTAGAAGGCAATACAAGGGGCAAAGTAGAGGGCTAGTGTTTAAACATACATGTTATTTAAATAAATAAACTAATGCTAGCTGGCTTTTTAGTGGAGAAGTAACTAAACAGCATTTTGGAGAGCTATCAATCAGCTTCCAATAGCATAGGATCTGCTAAGGCCCTGCAGAACCTTCTGTTGCCATAGTAACCCCAAACCAGGAGTGGTAGATGAAAACTTTAAAAATATGATTTTTTTTCTAGCTAGTCATGCTTCTCTATCAATACAGAAACCTTCGCCTGAATTTCAAGTGAACAGGGATTTTTTTTTCTCCCAGTCATAAGTCTGACTCTGAATCTATAGCAACGGAAATTAGACTATAAATCATCTTAATGGCGTTTTTCAGAGAATTCTTCACTGGATCAATTCAGATCATACAAGGTGGCAATTTTTTGAGCTTACTCACTAATAATAGTCGTGTCAGAGATGTATTGCAAGGAAGAAAGGTATTGGGGTGAAAGCCTTTGGAGTTAATCTCTTTGGCAAAGATGTTTCACCAGCCTTCAGTCCTTCATCCCTCTCAAGCTAAGCTGGACGTTCACCTACTTTAACTGGTTGATCTCCATTCCACTCTTGCCATCACAGGCTCCCTTAAATATTTTTTTTTCAGTTTTGAACCTTTAATGAGGAAAAAAAAAATATAACAGCAATCATACCATCCCTCAGGATTCTGTGTGGTCTGGCAGGTGGAAGGGAGGCTCAGAGTGGCCACAGAGGGAGGGGCTGATCGCGGGGCCTAGAACATGGCCACCTCGTCGCTCAGCAGCATGTTGGGGATCCCTCAGCTGATGGGGAACAGGCGTCCGGACTACCGGCACTGCAGGGTGACCTTCACCACCTCCACCTCCAGCAGCACGTAGTACACCTTCCTCAGGAACTCTTCGTCCTTCTCGTAGCCCTCGGCCAGCTGCTGGGGCAGCTCCGACAGGTGTCCCAGGTTCTCGGTCACTTCCACCAGCGCCGTCCACTCCATCTTGGGGATCATGTACGTCACGAAGTCCGAGTTGAAGTCCACGGGGCTCACGCGGCACTCGGTGGTTTGGATGGTCAGCAGGAAGCCCCAGGGCCCCAGCCCACACACGTGGGAGCTCAGCAAGTTGTGGGGCAGCAGCTTCATCCTGGCCTGTGTGCCAGCTACCTTAAATATTGCCCCACCATATTGGTGTGCACCAACTGGTTCAATGATTTTGTCTGGGAACAGGCAAGTTGACTTTAAGACCTGATCTTGCCACTGTCCTAACCAACCAACTATTAAAAGAGGACTAAACTTACAGAAAAATATTCCAGTCATTTGGGCAGAAGGATGAATCTTTTCTGCTGAAAATGATAGCAGAGAATAAACAAGGGACATATTTCCAGCTGATCATATTTAATATGGTAGTCTCTCACTCAGAAACTTTCAGTGGCTCCCTTTTTGTATGCAGGATAAAATACAAAATTATTGTCTGACGTTGGATGCCCCTCACCTACCTTTCCAGCCTTATTTCATATTAATCCTCTTCATATACTTTCCATTCTTGTCCAATACTCAGGCCTCCTGAGTATTCCCTGTATAGAATATTCCATGTCTGGAAAATGCTCTCTCCTTGCCATCAATTTATAAACTTCCTGATTTCCTTTAAAACATAATTCAGGTATCCAAGACCTATCTTGACCACTATAGTTGTTATTGATTTTTCTCTTGAAATGACTTTACCTACCTCTATAAATACTTTGTATTTACTTACCTGCCTTTATATTTTAGGGGCAGTTAGGTGGCACAGTGAATAGAGCACCAGACCTGTAGTCATGAAGATTCATCTTCTTGAGTTCAAATATGTCCTCAGACACTTAGCTATGTGATGTTGGGTAAGTAATTTCACCCTGTTTTGCCTCAGTTTCCTCATCTGTAAAGTGAACTAGAGAAGGAAATGGCAAGCCATTCCATAATCTTTTTCAAGAAAACCCTAAATAGGGTCACAAAGAGTCAGATACAACTGAAATGACTGAACAACAAATTCATATTATATTCTCTTAAAAGAATGTAAATTTAGTGAGGGAAGGACCAATTTATTTTTTCTTTACATATCCAGTACCTAGCACACTAGTAAGGGATTAATAAATGTTGAAATATTGATTGAATTATTGTAGAATAATTCTTTGCTATATCAGTGGCATCAAATTCAGATACAAAGGAGACTACTAAACTGTACATAATGAGGTAGGCCTCATATTGCCTTAGAAAAATCACATGCTAATATTGTATATGTTCTATTGTATTTCTTTTGTTAAATACTTCCCAGTTACTTTTTAATTTGTTTCAGCCAAACTTAGGAGAACCCAAGCTAGTTGCATGATTGATACTTCTCTCCTATGTGAACCCTTCACTCTGGACAGATTGAATGTTACCTGTTACCCTCTTCCCCCGTCAAATATGTACCATGCATGTTCCTGCCTCTGCACCTTTGCTTATCCTATTTCTTTTACATGGTATGTACTTCCCCTTCATTTTTTTCTTTTTCCTTTTTTTTTACTTTATCAAATGCTTTAACTTTTAGTTTACATCATTCATATCCTCAAGATTTTGAGTCACAAATTTTCTCCCCATTTTTCCCCTACCCACCATCCCAAAATAGTGATCCCACTGGATAGCCCCTCCCCCAATCTGCTCTCTCTCATATCTTCCCCCAAACCCCTTCCAATTTTCTAGTAGGGCATGGTGGATCACTATGCCCCAGTGCCTGTATATCTTATATCTGTTATATGTAAAATAATATTAATAATATTATATAAATAGATATATTTAAACCTTTGATTTTAAAACTTTGAATTTCAGATTCATTTCCTTCCTCCCTTGTCACCAACCCTTAGTGGGAAAATAAGCAATTCAATATAGGTTGTGATAGGTGGATTCTTTCAACCTCTATTTTGCCCTCTAGTTCTAAAACATGAGGGCAGTCTTCCTTGAGCATTTATTGAAGGATGATTTCTAGGTTATTTTTTTGATTATAGCTTTCAGGTAGTCCAATAATTTTTAAATTATCTCTCCTGGATCTATTTTCCAGGTCAGTGGTTTTCCCAATGAGATCTTTCACATTGCCTTCTATTTTTTCATTTGTTTGGAGCTGTTTAATAGTATTTTGATTTCTCATAAAGTCACTAGCTTCCATTTGCTCCAATCTCTTTTCAATGAGCTTTTGATATTCTTTTTTCATCTGGCAAATTTGGCTCTTTAAAGCATTCTTCTCCTCATTGGCTTTTTGAGCTTCTTTTGCCATTTAAATTAGTCTGTTTTTAAGATGTTATTTTCTTTAATCAGGCTGTTGACTCTCATTTCATATTATTCTTGCATCATTCTCATTTGTCTTCCCAATTTTTCCTCCACTTCTCTTATCTGGTTTTCAAAATCCTTCTTAAGCTGCTCTATGGTCTTTTTTTTTTAGAAGCTCATATTTTCTTGAAAGCTTTTGGTGCAGGAGTTCTGACTTAGCTATTTTCCTCCTGTTCCATGCTTTGATCCTTTTTGTCCCCAAAATAGAAGTGTAAAGTTGAATTGCTGTGCTTGCTTTTCTTCCTTTGCTTGCTCATGTTGATACTCAATTACTTGACTTTTGAGCATTTTGCCACAGTAGGACTCTGCTACCAGAAAAGGAAGCTTTTCCCCAAATCTCTGGGGTTTTCATAGCTTCTGGAGCTATTAGTTGGGTGCCCTCTCTGAGCCTCCACAAGCTCTGGCAAGTTGGTCACGCACCCCAAGACCTCAACCCTAGACCACAATCCAGATCCAAGCAGATTAAAGCAAGAGCAATTACCCCTCAGACTGGTAAATTGGTCCCCCTACAATCTGCAAGCCAGAAGCTGAAGCTGCCACGTGACAGTGGCTGTACAGCTATGGTGCCTCCTTGGGGTCTCCTTCCAGGGGGTAAAGGCCAGACCACACTCCTGAACTACCGGTTCCCAAAGTCCACACTGCACTTACCTCTCACTTTGTCCTTAGTATCTATGTGTTGATAATTCTGGAAACCACCACAGCTGCTGGTGATCTGAAGTCCCTCCAGCTGGTGGCTGGTTGTGGCCACCATGAGGCTAAAACCTCTGACTCACCAGGGTCTGAGCTTGGCTCCTAACACACTGCACTGGCCACTTCCTGCTGGCTTGCTGGGCTGTCTTCTTTGGGATGTTACCTTCTCTCTGTAATTTCATGGGTTCTGTGCAAGGACATGCTAGTTGACCACTTCAGGTCAAGACCCTGGGGGAAGGCCAACAACTGGCCCTCCACCCTGCCCCCCCACCTTGGGTGGCACACAGGGCCCTTTTCACCACCATGGGGAAAACCTGAGGGCTGCCCCCAGTTTGTCTAGAGTAATTTTTTACATGAATTGGAGGAGGTGGAAGCTGGAGCCACATGGAAGTCCTGTTTCTACTCTACCATCTTGACTCTGCCCCGCTTCATGTTCCAAGGCATGTTTATTGTTTGTATGACTCATTTTGTTCTTTTTCAGGTTTTGCCTTGTAATATCTGGTATGCTGTTTCTATTCTTTCTGTGTTTCTGTGGTTACCTGGCCAGTGGGGTTGAGGGAAGACCTGCTTGGTTTTTAGAAATGTATCTTAAGATATTTAATAACTTTAGAGCTGTGTTATCTAATTAGTGCTAGCCAGCAAATTCTTTTGAGATGGCAAGTGGGAAGATGATAAGAGATGAGTTTGAAGTTGATTTTAATAGAGAATTATTACCAGAGTGGAAATCTGGGAACCCCAAAAGGGTAGAAGATAGTGGACAGAAACAAAAATAAAAATAGAGATTATCTGCTCCATCTCCTTCATTTCACAGATGAGGAACCTGAAGGCTGGGGAGGGAGAAATCACTTAACAAATTTATTTCTAGTAGTAGGTTCTCAGACTGTACATCTAATGAGCCATACTATCTTAAGTTTGTGACACACATCTGGGGATTAGACAGCTATCTAACTTTTGGTTACATTCATGCTTAAGTTGAACTTGTTAATTTTTAGAGCTATGAGTTCTAGCATGTTTATTTGAACTTCTCTGTTTCTGTCTGCCTTTGTCTCTCTGTCTCTCTCTGTTTCTCTCTCTGTCTCTAGCTTAAAGACAGGCAGCATTCATAGTGAACAGAGAGCTAACCTAAAAACCATAAGGATATAGGTTTCCATTTGTCTCTGACACATACCAACTATGTGACCTTGCTCTAGGAAATTCACTAAGACTATATGTTGCATTGAATGACTTCATATGTATTTGATATCATATTGTTTGCTTCTCAAGGGATGAGAGGGGGAGAGAAAATTCAAAGCTCAAAATTTCAAAAAAATGAACTTTAAAATATTTTTACACATGATTGGGAAATATTTAATGAAATAAATTTTATATATGCTCAAATATATGTGCATATATGTATATATATATACATGAATATGTATTTATATACACACACACTTTTTTTTGAAGATCATAGGTTGCAGGAAGATGCAAGAAAACCCCATGCAGAGTGAATTTCTTCACTTAATAGTTCCACATTATTGTAATCACTGGTCCAGTCCTAATTCCTATCCCTGTTCCATTAATTTATAATCCAGTTTTCTTTTTTTCTGTCACCTCAACTGGTGTTAATTACCTTCTTCAATAAGGCAACTAAGTGGCACAGTGGATAGAGAGTTAGGTCTAGAGCCTGGCAGATATGAATTCAAATCTAGCTCAGACACTTAGAGTTGTGTGACTCTGGGCAAGTAACATAACTTCCATCTCCTTCCATTTCCTCAAATAAGAATAATAATAGCACTTATCTTCCCAGGGCTATTGTAAGTCTTAAATGAGATATTTGTCAAGCACTTAGCACAGTGCCTTGTACATATTAAGCACTTAATAAATACTTTGCTTCCTTCATTTAATCTCTATTTAAGACTCAGCTTGACTAGGAAGTGTTTCCTGTAGAACTGAATGTCTGTAGAAATGAAGCCTCCTGCATTCCCTTAGCACTTAGGAACTCAGTTTATACTTAAATGAAAAAGAGACTGACAATGCTGTAACAACAAGTATTCAATTTGTCTTCAGTTCCCACATATCTGTTATAAGCAATTCAGGATATGGATAAGTGAGGTCAGAAGTATGTTGGGAAGGTGAGGGAATGATTTTGTGAGAGGAACTTAAAATGAAAAGAGAATTTTCTTAAAGACTACATGTACAATGGAAAGAGCCTTGAACTTCCAGTGACAATCGACTTCTAGATGTTCCTCACCCATCTTCTGACTTGAGTTTTTTTTTCACTGGCTGTTTTCCATGCCTGGATTTCTTTCCTTCCTTATCTCTAGGTCCTGGTTTCATTCAGTTCTAAGCTAACGTGTCTCCTTCTACAAAAAGGTTTTATTGATCTCTATTAATGCTGATGTCTTCTTTCTGTTAGTTATCTCCAATGTGTCCTGTCTATACCTAGTTTTGCATAATTGTTAACATGCTGTCTCCCCTCTTAAACAGTGTTTTTTGCCTTCCTGACACATAGCAAGCCCTTAATAAATGTTTAGTGACTTGACTTTGTAAGAGGAAGATGTGTCTAATTCCAAGTTGGCCACTTGCTCACTGTGTATCCTTAAATTTAAGTATCTTTACCTCCTCTGTATCTTAATTTCCATATATATTAAATGAGGTCAGTGTTAGGACTTCTGACATTTAGTACTTGTGTCAACATGTGATTCTATGACCTCTCATGATATTCCCAAGGATTTACTACAAATGCCTTGGTGAAAGGTGTTCCTTTTTTTTTTTCTTTTTGGAGGGCAGTTGGGGTTAAGTAACTTGCCCAAGGTCACACGGCTAGGTTTTTTTTTTGTTTGTTTGTGTGTGCGTTAAGTGTCTGAGGTCGGATCCGAACTCAGGTCCTTCTGACTCCCGGGCCGGCACTCTACTCACTGCGCCACCTAGCCGCCCCTGAAAGGTGTTCCTTTTTCCAACTAAATCAAACTGAAAAATCCCTTTCATATTTGACATCAAATAGAGTAAGAATATCTGCTTTCCCTACTTTGTAGAATTTTTCTAAGATTCAAATAAGATAATGCATATGAAAGTACTTGGAAAATTTCAAAATCACAATGTAAAAATTATCATTATTGTGTACCACATAATTTGTACATTTTGCTGAGTCAAAAGAAGATTTCCCACACCAGATATTTATTGCTGTCAGCCTTTCCTGATCCCACTTCCCAGAGTTGTGGAATGGTAGAGTTAAAATCCCCAAATATCCTATGTCCCTGACATGAAAATGTGTATATCTTAGAACCCTGCTGAGATTTTGTGTATATGAAGAGGCCAAGAACAAGGCTGGGCAAAGAGAAGAGACCTGTGCGTCTTTCCCCCCCACCCAGACATCTACACAGTAGAATAGAAGAGACACAAGGGCTTGAAAACCAGGGGTTCCTCAGCTACAGGATCATTTGATAGTTTTTGGGCAAATAAACATTACCTTGCTTATAATCTGGCCATCAAGAATTAATACTGAGAGCATATTACATGCCCACCATAAGCTAAAGTGAGGTGCTTAACATAAGCTCATGCCCCTGGACTAGGAAGAAAAGTCTAAATCTGAAGATATTAGCTACTTGGGAAGATCCAGATCTTTGTTTTTAAAGAACTTGGCTCTTGGAGCATACAATGTCCTGTCTCAAAGCCAAAGCTCAAAGGGAATGAGACAGGAGAATATGAAGAGAGACTTTTTCTGCTTCTCAATCAATGGTTTGTTCCTTTTCTCAAAAAGGTATAAAAAGCCTGTGGGCTTTACTTAAGCTGAAAGAGCACGGTAGCATGAACTCTTTCCTTGAAGGGATAGTCATCTTAGCCCAAAACTTACGGCTACAGTCTAGCAGAGGCTATATGTCCCTCCAAGCAATGAAATAGGTTAGAGCAGGGGTGTAGAGGAGAGTGCAGCAAAGCAACATCCAGAAAAGATTATGAAACCAATAGGGAGCAAGCCCAGCAAGGAATACACTAGAAGCCGTCAGAGTCCCTGCACAGAGTTAGTTCTCTACATTTGTGTATTAACTACACATGTATATTCCTCCACTCATTTGCTTAGACCATACATGCTCCCTATGTATGTACACCTCTATACATGTGACCTGGCTTGTATGTTCTTTGCATGTATGCCTGTCTGTGTGTTCCCTAGATATGTTCACATTTCCTATTTATGTTCCTCATTTTGGGGGGATAGAGATCCTCCAGGTGTGTTAAAAATGTTTATGCTTTCTTTTCTCACTATGTCATTTCACCAAATGTCTTTCAATTTGTACTATTTGTGTCCTAAGACTGTTAAAGGAAAACACATTGGTAGGGGCTCATGTGCTTTAATTTTTAGGGAATATAGAACCACAGAATACCTTGAACCTGGGGTGACCTTTCCCTTTGGATACATGCTCTATTAGTTGTAATGTGTCCCCAAGTGTTGTGCTTTATATAGAAAGTCATGTGATTTTCAATTTAATGTGGAATCTGTAGAAAATGCTTAAATAGTCCTGGAACCTACTAGTAAAGATTTTGGAACCTCCTTTAGTTATTCTTTTCTCTTTTCTCTTCTCTATTTTCTCTGTTCAGAGGGCAATACTTAGCAATTATCCATGTTCCTAGAGAATTATGTGATTTCCTGTTGAGTCAGGATGTACCTTCCAAAACTATTTTAAATGAGTAACATTTCCTTTATCAAAGAGACTGTTTGCAGACAGCAACACTGAGGATTTGCTTTTGCCCTTGTATACACAAGGGTGCATCTGTTTTCTTGGAGGAAACTACTGTTTCTTCTCAATGTATTTTGAAACAATCTGTCTCCTGACTACCCACACCCAACCCTAGCTCCAGCCCTACTTAAAAAACATGTTGTTTCTCATTATGGGTTGAATTTGTAACATCCCACTTTATCCTGTACCCTCTATGTTCCCTTCCCCTCCCACTCCCACAAGGCTCAAGTTAGAGACATGTTGCTTCATGCTTGGGAGGGATGCAGCATCCAGATGAGCCAAGCAGGCCAGCAAAAGGCATTTTGTTTTTTCCTTTTCTTAGTACATGAAGGGAAGAGGGAAATGGTTATCACCCAGCACTTGCCCAGACTAAAAGAGGCAACATCTATTGGCAATTCATTTTCCACTGTCATTGGAAGGCAGAAAACTGTCATAATATGGGATACCTGGCCTAGTTCCAGCTGTTTCTAACTTTGTCAAGGGCAACTCTCTGTGTTTTAGTTTCCCCATATGTAAGATAAGACCAATAATAGATATTGTTAAAGAGGATAACATTGTTACCTTCAATTTCTTCAAGGTTTTTCATTTGTTTATGCTCAGAATACATATGTATACATCGTGCTATTTTTTTCACATGTACATACTTGTGAAATAGATTAGGGCAAGTACAAAAAAGTCAAGTGACTTGCCAAGGGTCACATAATGAGTAAATGTAGAGTCAAGGCAAGAACTTCAGATTTTTGACTCCTTCTAGTGATCTCTCTTGCTGAAAACACAGAGACCTAAGCAGCTCATTCAAAATATATCATGCTACCTCTCTGATCACTCCTCTGTTTTCTTTGTAGCTTTAAAGAAATATCTATTTTATTAAATATTTTCCAATTACATGTTATTTTTTTAGCATTCATTTGTTTTTAACATTTTAAGTTCCACACTTTCTCTTTCCCTTTTTCCCTTCACCCCTCCTTGGGAAGGCAAGCATTGGATATAGATTAGACATGTGATATCATACAAAAAAATTTCCTATTAGTCACGTTGCAAAATAAAACCCAGACAAGAAGCAAAATTAAACAAAGTAAAAAAAATCTGCTTCAATCTGCTTTCAGAAATCATCAATTCTCTCTCTAGAGGTGGATTGCATTTTTTTTTCCTTTGGAATTGTCTGAGGTCATTGTCTTGATTAGAGTAACTAAGTATTTAATAGCTAATCATACTTACAATATTGCTATTACTATGTACAATGTTCTCCTGGTTCTGCTCACTTCACTTTGCACGGATTTATAAGCCTTACCAGGTTTTTCTGAAACTATTCTGTTCATCATTTCTTATAGTATAATAGTATTCCATCACAACTGTATGCCACAGTTTACTCAGCCATTCCGCAATTGATGGGCATCCCCTCAATTTTCAGTTCTTTGCTACTGCAAAGAGCTGCTAGAAATATTTTTATGCAAATAGGACTTTTCCTCTTTGATTTCTTTGGGATGCAGACATAGTAGTGGCATTGCTAAGTCAAAAGGTATGCAATTTTACAGTCATTTGGGCAAAATTACAAATTATTCTCCAGATGGGTTGGTAATTCACAACTCCTCTAACAGTGCATGAGTGTTCTAATTTTTCCAAATCCTTTCCAATGAGATGAATGAAAAGTTTGAGAAGACAGAGTTTCTTTGTAATCAATAATCAGTTTATTAATTAGGCTAGCCAATAACCAATAAGGTGATGGTCAGTTGTCTCTTTTGGTAACCAAAGACCAGAGGTCACTTAAATACCTTTGGAAAAGTGGGTGGATCTGACAAGTGGAAATCAACCCTGATTGGATAACAATTAATAAGGGGGTAGATAAAGAGGTGGACTGAAAGCCTTCAGCTCCTCCTGTTGAGAACTTGACTTGGGTTCTTAGAGCTGGAATTAATCTAGATTAGATTCTGTGGGTGTGGAGATTCCTGGGCAATCTCATCTATCAGCAATGTTCTTCAGGGACTGACAGACTGACTGGCCTACAGAGGCTGGTCCCTGAATGAGGAAATAAAGGGAAAAAATCTTAATTTTAATTTAACAATTGGTTATTGACATAATAGAAAAATAATCATTTATCTCACCAGCATTTATCACTTTCCTTTTCTGTTATATTAGCCAATCTGATAGGTGTGAGGTGGCACTCAGGGCTGTTTTAATTTGCATTTCTCTAATCAATAGTGATTTAGAACATTTTAGAGCATTTTTTCATATGGCTATAGGTAGCTTTATATTTTTTCTTTTTAAAATTGCCTATTCATATCCTTTGACCATTTATCAATTGGGGAATGACTTTTATCTATTCTGACCTTGTCCTGGTATATATTGTGAGACGTTGATTGATGCCTAGTTTCTTCCAACCTGCTTTGAGTTTTCCTAGCAATTTTTGTGAAATGGGAAATTATTACCTTAAAAGCTTGGATTTTTGCATTTATCAAACACTCGATTACTATTGTCATTTACTACTGTGTATCGTGGCCTAATCTACTCCACAGATCCACCACTCTATTCCTAGCAAGGACAAGATTGTTTTGATAATAATTGCTTTGTAATATAGTTTGAAATCTGATACTGCTAAGCCCATCTTCCTTCCCATTTATAATAGAATTTCATTAATATTCTTTACCTGTTGTTCTTCCAAATGAACCTTGTTATTATTTTTCTATTTCTATAAAATAATTTTTGAATGCTCTAAATCACTATTTATTAGAGGGATGTAAATAAAAACAACTCTAAGGTACCACATCACAACTATCAGATTGGCTAACATGACAAAAGAGGCAAATGATAAATGTTGGAGAAGATGTGGGAAATTTGGAATACTAATTCATTGTTCACAGCTCCATCATTCTGTAGAGCAATTTGGAACTATGCCTAAAGGGCTATATAGATGTGCATACAATTTGATCCAACAATACCACTACTAAATCTGCATCCCAAAGAGATCATAAAAATGGGATTGGGGAATGGCTGAAAAAGTTGTGGTATATGAATATAAAGGAATATGACTGTGCTATAAGAAATGATGACAGACTTTAGAGAAACCTGGAAAGACTTATATGAGGACTGATGCTGAGTGAAGTTAGAAGAGCCAGGAGAACATTGTACACAGTAGCAGCCACAGTGTGAGATGACTGATTTTGATAGACTTAGCCCTTCTCAGCTATGTGAGGACCTAAAATAATTACAAAGGACTCACAGTGGAAATTGCCATCCACATCCAGAGAAAGAACTATTAAAACTTAATGCACGGGGGGGGGCGGAGCCAAGATGGCGGAGTAGAAACAGCATTTCCAATGTGCTCTGCCCCATACAAATTTCAAACAATGTGAAAGGGGACTATGAACAACTTCTGGAGCCAAAGCACCCACAGAACGGCACAGAGAAGCTAACCTCCTGCTGAGGACAGCCCAGCAGCCCTACAGGGAGCGGCCAGCGCAGCGCTCTGAGAGCAGGAAGCACAGCACGCTGGGAACCAACAGCGCAGCACACAGAGCTGAGCCCAGGTCTGCGGTTTTAGCCCCAGGGTGGCCAGGCCCTCAGCCGGCTGGAGGGACACAAGAACACCAGCAATTGTGGCGATTCCAGAATTATCAGCACAGATATGCTTAGGACAAAGTGAGAGGTTAGTGCCCTATGGACTTTGGGACCAGTATTTGGGGAATGCGTGGCTTCCTCCCCTGGGGGCGAAAAGCTGCTGAAGAAACAGCAGCACAGAAGCCATTTTGCAGCATCAGCAGTGGCTCTAGCTCCTGGTCTGCCTACTGTAGGGAGATCCAGCAATCAGTCTGGGGGTTAATCGCTCTTCCTTTAAACTGCTTGGATCTGGATTGTGGTCTGGGGGGGAAGTTTGGGGTGGGTATCAAACTTGCCAGAGTGGGTGGAGGCTTTACAGAGACCACCCAACCTCTGGGAGTTGAGAAGACCCCACGTTTGGGCAGAAGCTCCCCTGTCTGGTGGCAGAGTCCTACTGTGGCAACAAGCCCCAAAGTCAAGTAATTAAGTGGCAACATGCCTAGGCAAATGAAACAAAATAAACAGAAAAGTTCAACATTGGACTCCTATTTTAGGGGCAAAGAGGCTCAAAGCATGGAGGAGGACTGTGAGGTCAGAACTCCTGCACCAAAAGCCCCAAATGAAAATAAAAGCTGGCTACAGGCCATAGAGGACCTTAAGAAGCAGATAAGAGAAGTGGGGGAAAATTTGGAAAGAGAAATGAAAAAGATGCAAGAAAAGTATGAAATGACAGTCAACAGTCTGACTAAGGAAAATAACACCTTAAAAAATAGACTAACTGAAATGGCAAAAGAGGCTCAGAAAGGCAATGAGGAGAAGAGTGCCTTAAAAAGCTGAGTTTCCCAGATGGAAAAAGAATCTCAAAAGCTCACTGAGGAGATTCATTCCTTCAGAATTAGACTGGAGCAAATGGAAGCTAGTGACTTTATGTGAAATCAAGATGCTATTAAACAGATCCAAACAAATTAAAGAATAGAAGGCAATGTGAAATATCTCATGGGAAAAACCACTGACCTGGAAAATAGATCCAGGAGAGATAATTTAAAAATTATTGGACTACCTGAAAGCCACGATCAAAGGAAGAACCTAGAAATCATCCTTAAAGAAATTCTCAAGGAAAATTGCCCTGACATTTTAGACCCAGAGGGCAAAATAGAGGTTGAAAGAATCCACAGATCGCCTCCTGAAAAAGATCCCAAAAAGAAAACTCCTAGGAATATTATAGCCAGGCTCCAGAACTCCCATATCAAGGAGAAAATACTACAAGCAGCCAGGAAGAAACAATTTCAATATTGTGGAAACAATCAGAATAGCCCAGGACCTGGCAGCTTCTACACTGAGGGATCGAAGGGCATGGAATATGATATTCCAGAGGGCAAAAGAGCTGGGATTGAAGCCAAGGGTCACCTACCCAGCAAAACTGAGTATCCTGTTTCAGGGGAAAATATGGTCATTCAGTGGAATAGAGGATTTTCAAGCATTCTTGAGGAAAAAAAAAAAGTTGAATAGAAAATTTGACATTCAGACACAAGAAGCAAGAGATGCTTGAGAAGGTAATCAAGGAAAAGAAATCAAAAGGAACTTATCAAAGTTGGACTATTTACATTCCTACATGGAAAAACAATAACTGTGTTTGATGAAACCTTTCTCATTATGAAAATAATTGAAGAAGGGTACATGGCATATGTTCACAGGTATACATGGATAGAGGGCACAGGTTGAATTTGATGGGAAGGGATGATTATTATTTTATTTTTTTGGAGGGCAATTGGGGTTGGGTGACTTGCCAGAGCGGCTGGGTTTTTGTTTGTGTGTTGGGTGTCTGGGGCCAGGTCCAAGCTCGGGTCCTTCTGGCTCTGGGGCCAGTGCTCTGCTTGCTGCGCCACCTAGCCGCCCCAAGGAAGGGATGATTCTTAAGGGGTGAAGTCAAGAGGTGAGAGAGGAAAGTGGCAAGAGGAGATGGAGAGAGACAGGGTAGGGTAAACTATCTCATGTAGAAGAGGCAAGGGGAAGTAGTTGCATGGGAGGGGAAGAACAGGAGGGCAAAAAGGCAAAAGCATATTCTCATTGAAGTTGGCTCAAGGAGAGAATCACACGGATACTAAATGGAATATCTTACCCTCACTCACTCTCCTGAGTAGGGGAAAGGGGGATGAGAGGGGGGATGATGGAGGGAAGGGCATTCTGGGGAGAGGGGAGGTTGGAAGTACCCACTATCAAAGAGGGACAGGATCAAAGTAGGGAATGGACCAGGTTGGGGGTGGGATGGGGTGGGGAGGGACATATAAACAGTCTTTTACAATATATCTACTATGGTAATGTTTTGCATAGCTATACATGTACAACACATACTGAATTGCTTATCTCCTCAGAGGGAGTGGGTGACAAGGAAGGAAGGGAATGGATCTGAAAATCGAAGTTTTAAAATTAAATGTTTCATAAGATGACCAGGCATTGGGGCTAAGAGATTCACCTTGCCCTAATGGCAAAGTCGAAGGGGATATGGGAGAAGATGTGGGAGAGAGCAGATTGGATGAGGGGATATCTAGTGGGACTGCTGTTCTGGGGTGGTGGGTAGGGAAAAAATGGGGGAAAAATGTAACTCATAATCTGGTGGAAATGAATGGTGTACACCAGAAGTTAATAAAGCATTTGTTTAATTAAAAAAAAAAAAGAATTCACTAATAAAATATTTTCAGGTTTAAAAAAAAAACTTAATGCACAGCAAAGCAAATTATTTTCTTTTTACCTCTTTCTCAGGGTTTCTCCCATTCATTAAAATTCTTCTATACAACATGAATAATGTAAAAATATGTTTAACAGGAATGTATATGTAGAGCCTATATCAGATTGCATGCCATCTTGGAGAGGGAGGGCAGAAGACAGAAGTGAAGATTTAAAACTTATGGAAACAAAAACTAAAAATAAATAAACTAATAAAAAATTTAAGGGAAAAAAAGAGGAAAAAACATTTCCATAACCAAATAATATGTTATAAATTGAATGAAAATAGCTTACTATGGTATATGCACACACACACAAAAACATATACATATAAAATTTATTGTCATTTTGCCCATGGCAGAGGAAGTCTTTTTCTTATACTCTAGTTCTCAACAAATATATTTTTAAAATAATGAAAAAATAATTTTTGGTAGTTTGATGGATATGGCACTGAATAAGTAAGTTAATTTAGGTGGAATTGTCATTTTTATTATGTGGTTTGGCTTTTTATTATATGGTTTGACTTACCCATGAGTAATTAGTATTTCTCCACTTGTTTAGATCTGTCTTTATTTGTATGAAATGTTTTTTGTAATTGTGTTCCTGTGGTTCCTTGGTTTGTCTTGGAAGGTGGACTCCCAAGTATTTTATTTTGTCTGCTGTGATCTTAAATATAATTCCTCTATCTCTTTCTCCTTGACTTTGCTCATAGGATATAGAAACATCGATGATTTATGGTTTTTTTTCCATTTAATAGTATTTTATTTTTTTCCAATTACATGTAAACATGTTTTTCGACATTCATTTTTATAAGATTTTGAATTAAAATTTTTTTCTTCCTCCCTCCTCTCCCTTTACCCTCACCAAGACTGATATAGGCTATACATGTACAATCACATTAAATGTATTTTTACATTAGTCATGTGGTGAAAGAAGAATCAGAACAAAAGGGGAAAAATACAAGAAAGAAAATGTAAAAAATAGAGAGAAAGAAAATAGTATGCTTTTATTTGTATTCACACTACATAGTTCTTTCTCTGAGTGTCTCTTGAGTTGTCTTAGATAATGATGCTAAAGGCTAGGCCTATCAAAGTTGGTCATCACAATAATGTTACTGTGTACAATGTTCTCCTGGTTCTGTTCACTTCACTCAGCATCAGTTCAAAAACCTTTCCAGGATTTTCTGAAATATTTTCATCATGTCTTATAGCCAATAGTATTTTATTATTTTTATATAACACAACTTATTCAGTTATTCCCCAATTGATGGACATCCCCTCAGTTTTAAATTCTTTGCCACCACCAAAGGACTACTATAAATATCTTTGTACATGTGGGTCCTTTCCCCTTTTTATGATCTCTCTGGGATATGGATTTAGTTGTGGTGTTGTTGGATGAAAGGGTATGCACATTTTTATAGCCCTTTGGGCATAGTTCCAAATTGTTCTCCAGAATTATTGGATCAGTTCATAACTCTACCAACATAGTGTTAGTGTTCTAATTTCCCTACATCTTCTCCAGTATTTGTCATTTTCCTTTTTGGTTATATTAGCCAATCTGATGTGTGAGGTCATATCTCAAAGTTGTTTTAATTTGTGTTTCTCTAATCAATAGTGATTTAGAGCATTTTTATATGACTAGATAGCTTTGATTTTCTCCTGAAAATAGACTATTTATAACTTTTGACCATGTATCAATTGGGGAATGAATAATTTTCTTATAAAATTGACTTAGCTCTCTATATATTTTAGAAATTATGCCTTTATCAGACACACTGGCTGTAAAAATTGTTTCTCATCTTTCTGCTTTCCTTCTAATCTTGGATGCATTGGTTTTGTTTGTGCAAAGACTTTTTTTTTCATTTAATGTAATCAAAATCATCCATTTTTGCATTTCATAATGTTCTATATCTCTTGTTTGGCCATAAAGTCTTTACTTCTCTTTACTTCTCCATAGATCTGTCAGGTAAACTATTCTTTGCTCTCCTAATTTGGCCAGTTCCAGTTGGCTAACTCAGCTCCCGTGTTTCCTGTCCTGTCCTGTCCTCTCCTCCCCTCCCCTCTCCCCCTTTCCTTCCCCTCCTTTCTTTTTCTCTTCCCACATGGAGTATAATGCCCTTAACTGAAGGTGTTTTGCCCAAAGGAAGGTAAATTTTGATGGCTGATACCTACCTAGTTATCCTGGAGAGTACTGACTAGATTTCTTTACTTACTAAAGAACATGCCTTAAATCCAATTCATTTGGGCTCTCATTGCTTGGACAAGTCCCTGCCAAAGCACCACTTAATGGTTACTTTTTGGGCCGTCCTGTCTCAGGGTGAATGTAAATGGTAATTGTTTCTCTTTTGGTCAGCAACCCAGAGGATCCTCCCTTCCCTGTTTGATTTTTTTTTATATTAAAGGGTCCATTCTTTGGCTCATTTCTTAAACAGGCCTATTCACTGAATGTGCCTTGCGTCACTCAGGGTGAAACCTTGGAAAGACTAGCTCAAAAAGGCCAAGGTCTCCTTCTGCATCCTGAGCCATCTCCAGTTATCCTGATCCATTTCTGGTCACTGTACCTAGATGACTCTGGAGGAAAAAGTGAGGCTGGAGATTTTGCACAGTTTTTCCTCACTCAAACCCAATTCATTTGCAAGTTATGTAATCATTTTCCTGATGTCATGGTCCTCTTCAAGAATGAAGAACAAGCAACAACGAACATTAAATTAGATATTTATCAATAGTGCTCAGGTACAACAAGTTTTCAATACACTTACTTTCCTCTTTTTTGATCCAATATTTTTCTGACTTTTCCCCCTTCCTTTATCTCAGGGGTATTTCATACTCTGAGATAGGAACCCCCCCTCAAGATCAATATCTAAAATATTCTATAAGCATGTTTTAAAGGAAAACATTTCCTACATGGAAAATTCTTAGAATACACTGACAGAGTGTATACAATGCTGGGCATAAATGATGATTGGCTCACTTTAAGAATAATGTCTGCTTTGTTCATAGACTTCATTAGACAGTGGCAACTCTGAAATCCAAATGATTATTATGGGTAAATAAAACACAGGAGTATATACTTGGCTTACTCTGTCCAGTTTCTTTCCAAGTCAGAAGAAGCAGCATGAATAATATATTCTGATTTCCTTTGATTGAACTGTCAGTGTGATTTATTTCATAGCTTCATCTTCTTTATCCCTCTTGTAAATAATGGTGAGTGTACAGAGCTATTTGCTAACATTTGTCTTGCTAATTTGCTTAGGGGGCTGGAGGATGGTGGCATGTTATTTTTCCTTGTGATGGGTCTGGAGGAGAGATAGAATGTTTTGCACAGCAGTAGAACTTTTGAAAAATCAAGATTACATGATGCTTTCCCCCTCCCCATTCTTCCATATTCAGACTCATTTCACAACTTGAAAGTAGTTCAAATTGAAAATCTTCCCTATAAAAAATCAAATTAATGTTATTCTCATTATACTGGCTACCCATCCATGTGAATGAGAGACGATGAACAAGCTTGAATACTTCCTCAAAATAAATAATACACTAACGAGACAGCAATTTCATGCCTCTCATGAAATTCCCAGGACATTCTCCTTGAAGAAGCCAAGATGGTGCTGAGGATTTCATATCAAATCATCCTCCCTCTCCCTCAATAGTGTGCAGCATCTGAAATTATTGTGAGCCTCTTGTGTATTTAACAGGGCACTTCTAGCATGTAGCTTACTTTACTAAATAACCAACCTGGATCATAGCCACAGATCTCGAATATTCCTGTTGGACTGTCAAAAAGTGTGGGAAGATATTAACTACTTTTAGGATTGCTAAAGCAGTCTGGTATAATAGAAAACATACTGATTTAGTCAGAGGACTAAAGTTCCAGTCCCAGATCTGATACCTACTATGTTCACAGAACATTAATTTCTTCATCTGCAAAATATTAGAACATTAGAACAAATTATGTCTAATGCACTTTACTTACTCTAACATTCTGTGATTCTACAGTCTCTGAGAGTTACACTAATTCTATTTCTTCTATATTTTATTTTAAAACATCAGTTCCTTTTGGAATTTTACTATCATTTCACCCCAGGTATTTTTTTTTAAATATAGCTCTTAGTTATTTATGTTTATATATTTTTTCTTTTCATATTTCTTTATTTTTCTTCTAATTCTTAAAGTTTCTTTTTTGTACTTGTATGTTGTTAATTTTTTTCTAGACCCTTTAATTTTATTCTAAGGTCATCAATTCTCTTTTTTTCTATTTTGTTAATGTATATTTTCAGAAATATGCATTTTTACCTTGGAACTTTATTTTAGCTATATTCTACAAACTTGGTTATGCCATTATATTTCTAATATTCTTATTAGTGAAATTATTTATTGATTCCTGAGAGCATACTGATTGATTTGTTCTTTGACCCTCTCATTATTCAAGAGGGTATAACTCAGTTTTCATTTAGTTCTATGTTTTCTTCATCTTTCCTTTATTTGCTAATAATAGCTTATTATTGTTATTGCATATAACATAACATAACAATATAATATACAAGGTATTCTTGTTATCTCTGCTTTTTAATATTTGTTTAGGATTCTTGGTACCATGGCATACTGAGAAATATTTATCTTCTTTAGTACTCACATTCAGAAGTAACCATAGGAACAGTAAAATATAATTTATGTAATAATTTGTTTAATTCTCTATATCTTTATTCTTTTTTATCTTTCTGTTATTCTCTTTCACTGGCTCATCATACACATCATGTCCCCAACTTTGGCAGTTTCCCAAGGTTCTTCCTAGGCTTTTTTCTCTTCTTCCTCTATACCATACTTCTTGGTGACCTAATTAGCTCCTATGGGTTTCACTGTCATTTTAATGACATTCACTGATTGCTCATTTGTTGGACATTGGACATTCTCTCAATTTCTAATTTTTTTTACCAAAATGGAAAGAACTGTTATAAATGTGTGTGTGTGTGTGTGTGTGTGTGTTTAACATGAAGGACCTTTTCCTCTTTCTTTAATCTTTTCGGCATATGAGACTGGAAGTGGCATGGGTCCAAGGAAACACAATGTTAAGCAGGTAGAGGTGTGTGTGTGTGTGTGTGTGTGTGTGTGTGTGTGTGTGTGTATGCACGCACACAATTACAAATTACTTTCCAGGATGGCTGAAACCATTTACAAGTACACCAACAGTATGTCAATGTACCTATAATCCAACAGCCCTATAATCCCCCCCCCCCAAAACAACTATCATTTTCATTTTTTGCCATCTTTTCTCCTTTGATAAGTGTGAGATAGAATCTCAGAACTACTTTAATTTGCATTTGTCTAAATAGTTATTTGGAGATTTAAAAAAAATATGCTATAGAACCTTTCTTCCTTTGTAGAATGGCAAAACAAATTGTGATATATGATTCTGATGAAGAATATTGTGTTCTAAGAAATAAGAAAATCAATGAATTTTTAAAAAAACATGGAAAAAGCCAACATGGAAGATGAGGGCAAGCCACCCAGCTAAATTCTCCCAACATTCCCCTCCAAATAATGTAAAAATAATGCCTCAAATCAAATTTTAGAGAAGCATAGCCAACAAAAGGTCAGGGGGAGTCTTTTTCCAGTCTAAGAAAACTTAAGAGGTTGGAAGAAGTCTGTGGTAACAGACACTGGGTACACCTGGTGCTGATTGACAACCCTATTGCCCATAAAGGTAAAAAGCAGAATTTTACAAATGGAAAAGGAGATACAAAAACTCAATGAAGAAAAAAATTCCTTAAAAATTAGGATTGGAGGGGTGGCTAGATAGCACAGTGAATAGAGCACCAGCCCTGGAGTCAGGAGGACCTGAGTTCAAATCTGGCCTTAGACACTTAACACTTACTAGCCATACGACTTTGGGCAAGTCACTTAACCCCAATTGCCCTGCCTTCCATCCTCCAAAAAAAAAAAAAAAAAAAAAAAGCAAAGATAAAACCCTTATGATTGGAAGCTAATGGCTCTATGAAACTTTAAGAAACAATAAAACAAAGTAAAAAGAATGAAAAAATAGAAGAAATATGAAATATTTCATGTGAAAAACATCTGACTTGGAAAATAGATTGAGGAGAGATAATTTAAGAATTATTGAACTATCTGAAATTCTTTTTTTTTTTAAACAAATGTTTTATTAACTTCTGTTTTACATCATTCATTTCCGCCAGATTTTGAGTTACAATCATTTTCCCCCCATTATTCCCCTACCCAACCTCCCAGAATAGCAGTCCCACAGGATATCACTTCCTCCAATCTGCTCTCTCCCATACCTTCTCCCATACCCCCATAGACTTTTCCATTAGAGGAAGATGAATCTTTGTGTCCCAATGCCTGCACATCTTCTCTCCCAATTATAGGCAAAAGAGTATTAATAATAGTATTTATATATATTTGAAACATCTAATGTTACGACCTCAAATTTCAGATCCATTTCCTTCCTCCCTTGTCACCCATTCCTTCTTGGGATATAAGTAATTCAGTATATGTTGTACATGTCTAGCTATGCAAAACATTATCATAGTAGATATATTGTACAAGGCTGCTTATAATTCCCTCCACTCATCCCACCCCCCACCTGGTCCATTCCCTACATGATCCTGTCCCTCTTCTATAGTGGGTACTTCCAACCTCCCCTCACCCCAAGGATGCCCTCCCATCCATCATCCTTCCTCTCATCCCCCTTCCCCCTATCCTGCTGCAGGTTGAGATATCCCATTTAGTATGTATGTCATTTACTCCCTGAACCAAATTCAATGTGAATGTGGTTTTGCCTTTTTAGCCTTCCTTATTCTCCCCCTCCTTTGCAACCACTTCCCCTACATGAGATAGTTTACCCTACCATTTCTCTCCCCATCTCCTCTTGCCACTTTCCTCTCTCACCTCATAATTTCACCCCTTAGGTATCATCCCTTCCCAACAAATTCAACCTATGCCCTCTATCCATATATGACTGTAACCATATACACACATTCACATATGTATTCATATGACCACACCCCCGTCTTCCATTATTTTCATAGTGAGAGAGATATCATCAGTCACAGATATTACTTTTCCATATAGGAATGTAAATAGTTCAACTTTGATAAGTTCCTTCTGATTTCTTTTCCCTGATTACCTTCTCAGGCATCTCTTCCCTCTTGTGTCTGGATGTCAAATTTTCTATTCAACTCTGGTTTTTTCCTCAAGAATGCTTGAAAGTCCTCTATTCCACTGAATGACCATATTTTCCCCTGCAACAAAATACTCAGTTTTGCTGGGTAGGTGACCCTTGGGTTCATTCCCAGTTCTTTTGCCCTCCGGAATATCATATTCCATGCCCTTCGATCTCTCAGTGTAGAAGCTGCCAGGTCCTGGGCTATTCTGATTGTGTTTCCACAATATTGAAATTGTTTCTTCCTGGCTTCTTGTAGTATTTTCTCCTTGATCTGGGGATTCTGGAACCTGGTTATAATATTCTTGGGAGTTTTCTTTTTGGGATCTTTTTCAGGAGGTGATCTGTGGATTCTTTCAACCTCTATTTTGCCCTCTGGATCTAAAACATCAGGGCGGTTTTCCTTGAGAATTTCTTGAAGGGTGATTTCTAGGTTCTTTCCTTGATCATGGCTTTCAGGTAGTCCAATAATTTTTAAATTGTCTCTCCTGGATCTATTCTCCAGGTCAGTGGTTTTTCCCATGAGATATTTCACATTGCCTTCTAATCTTTCGTTTGTTTGGATCTGCTTAACAGCATCTTGATTTCTCATAAAGTCACTAGCTTCCATTTTGCTCCAGTCTAACTCTGAAGGAATGAATCTCCTCAGTGAACTTTTGAGATTCTTTTCCATCTGGCAAATTTGACTTTTTAAGGCATTCTTCTCCTCATTGCCCTTTTGGGCCTCCTTTGCCATTTGAGTTAGTCTATTTTTTAAGGTGTTGTTTTCCTCAGTCAGGCTGTTGACCCTCATTTCATTCTTTTCCTGCATCCTTCTCATTTCTCTTTCTAATTTTTCCTCCACTTCTCTTATTTGATTTTTAAAGTCCTTCTTAAGGTCCTCTATGGCCTACAACCCGCTCATGTTTTCCCCTGGGGCTTTTCGAGCAGGACTTCTAAACTCACAGTCCTTTTCCTGCTCTATGCCCCCAAAATAGGAGTCTAGGGTTGCATTTTTCTGTTTCCTTTGCCTTGGCATGTTGCCACTTAATTGCTTGACTTTTGGGCTTGTTGCCACACTATGGCTTTAAGGCCAGCTAGAGGAATTTTCGTCCCCGAACGTGTGGGGGGCAACTTCCGTTTCTGGCAAGCTGTAAACCCACCCACAACTTCCACCCTAGATCACAATCCAGATCCAGGGAGGTTAAAGCAAGAGCGATTACCCCCCAAGACTGATCGCTGGATCTCCCCACGATTTGTAGGCTGGGAGCCCGAGCTGCCTCTGAAAACTACAAAATGGCGTGTCTCCTCAGTGGCATCTAGCCCCCAGGGGAGGGAGCTGACGCATTCCCCAAATACAGGTCCCAAAGTCCATAGGACACTAACCTCTTACTTTGTCCTAGGCATGTCTATGTTGATAATTCCGGAGTCGCCACAGCTCCTGGTGTTCTGGGGTTCCTCCAGCTGGCTGCTGCCCTGCCGCCCTGGGGCTAAAACCTCGGCTCACGCGGACCTGGGCTCAGCTCGGCTCCTGAGCTCTGCGCTCTGCGAGCTGCCGGCTCCCAGACCTCTGCGCTGGTCCTTCCTGCAGGGCTGCTGGGCTGTCCTCAGTGGGAGGTTAGCTTCTCTGTGTCGTTCTGTGGGTGCTGGGGCTCCAGAAGTTGTTCAGAGTCCTTTTTTACATAGTTTGTGGGGAATCTGGGGGCAGAGAGGCTTGGATGAGCTGTTTCTACTCCGCCATCTTGGCTCCACCGAACTATCTGAAATTCTTGACCAAAAAAAGAGCCTTGATTTCATATTTCAAGAAATTATCAAGGAAAACTAACCCTAACCCTGACATCCTAGAACCAGAGCAGAAACTAGAAATGGAAAGAATTCTCCAATTGCTTCTTGGAAGAGATTCCAAAAGGAAAACTCCTAGGAATATTGCTGCCAAATTCCAGAGTTCCCAGGTCAAGAAGAAAATATTGCAAGCAGCCAGAAAGAAAAAAATCAAGTATTATGGAAATACAGTTAGGATAACACAGGATCTAGCAGCTTCTACATTAAGGGATGGGAGGGCTTGGAATATGATATTCTGGAGCTAGGAACCTACCCAGCAAACTGAGTACAATACTTCAGGGGGAAAAATGGGTATTCAATGAAATAGAGGACTTTCAAGCATTCTTGATGAAAAGACCAGAGATGCATAGAAAATTTGACTTTCAAATATCATAATCAAGAAAAGCATGAAAACATAAATGGGAAAGAAAAATTAAAAGGGACTTTTTAAAGTTGAACTGTTTACATTCCTACATGGAAAGATGATATTTGTAACTCATGAGGCCTTTCTCAGTATTAGGGTAGTTGGAGGAAAGATAGACAAACAGACAGACAGATAGATAGACAGATAGATAGATAGATAGATAGATAGATAGATAGATAGATAGATGATAGATAGATAGGTAGATAGATAGTAAAGGGTGAGTTGAATGTGAAGGAATGATATCTAAAAAATAAAATTATGAGGTGAGAGAGGAACATATTGGGAGGAGAAAGAGAGAGATAGAACGGAGTAAATTATCACACATTTGACTCACAAGAGTCAAGAAAAAGGTTTCACAATGGAGGGGGAAAAGGGGGAGGTGAGAGGGAATGAGTGAACCTTACTCTCATTTGATTTAGCTAAAGGAGGGAATGAAATACACACTCAATTGGGTATCTTATCTCACAAGAAAGTAAGGAGGAAGGGGATAAGAGGGGGGGATATGATAGAGGGAAAGGCAGATTGGGGAAGGGGGGTAGTTAGAAGCAAACACTTTTGAAAAGGGACAGGGTCAAAGGAAAAAAAATGGAATAAGTGGGGGTAGGGTGGGATAGGATGGAGGGAAATAGTCTTTCACAACATCACTACTGTGGAAGTGTTTTGCATAACTACACATGTGTAACCCATATTGAATAGTTTGCCTTCTCAATGATGGTGGGTGGGGAAGGAAGAAGGGAGAGAATTTGTAACTCAAAGTTTTAAAAACAAAGGTTAAAAATTGGTTTTATATGCAAGTGGGAAATAAGATATACAGGTAATGAGGTATGGAAATCTATCTTGCCCTACAAGTAAGGGGAGGGGATAAAGGGTGGGATAAGTAAAAGGAGGCCAGACTAGGAGAAGGGGTATCAGAATGCATGCCATCTTGGGGGTGGGGAAAGATGGGGAGAAAATTTGGAAGTCAAAATCTTGTGGAAATGAATGTTGAAAACTTAAAAATCAATCAATTAATTAAAAAATAGTTCACCAATCACCTTCTGAAAGAATTCCAAAAATGAAAACTCCCAGGAATATTATAGCAGAATTCCAGAGTTTCCATGTCAAAAAGAAAATATTACAAGTATCCAGAAAAAAATAATTTAAAAATCATGGAGTCATTGTCAGCATCACGCAAGATTCAGAAGTTTCCATGTCAAAGGAATAGAGGGCTTAGAATACTAGAAGGCAAAGGAGTTAGTATTACAATAGAAAGTCACCTACTCAGCAAAATTGAGAATAATCCTTCAGGGGGAAAAATGAATATTTAATGTAATAGAGCACTTCAAAGCATTCTTGATGAAAAGACCAGAGCTTCAGGGTGGCTAGGTGGTGCAATGAATAGAGTACTGGCCCTGGAGTCAGGAGGACCTGAGTTCAAATCCAACTTCAGACACTTAACACAAAAAAACTAGCCATGTGACCTTGGGCAAGTCACTTAACCCCAATTACCCTCCAAAAAAAAAAAAAGACTAGAGCTTCATAAAAAATCTGATATTCAAAAATGACTCAAGAGAAGCATAAAAAGGTAATCATGGAAGAGTAATTCATATACTCAATAAAGTTGCATTCTTTACATTTCTGTATAGTAAGATGATACATGTAGCTCCAAAGAATTTTATCATTAATTTGAGTAGTTAAAAGGAGTTTACATAGACAGAGGGCATGAATGTGAGTTGATTATATAGGAATGGTCTAAAAATATGAAGTAATGAGAAAGAGAGATGCATTAGTATAAAAGGAAGGGGAGAGGGTAGAATGGGGAAATATTTTTTTTTCACATAAAAGAGACCAAAAAACCCCAGCTTTTATAATGGAGGGGAAAATGGAAGAAGGCAGGCAAAAGCTAAACTTCACTCTCACATGAACTGGTTCAAAGAAGAAAGAGTATGTATAAAAGCACTTGGCTGTGCATAGAAATTATCCAATAGGGAAATAGGAGAGGAAAAGACTAAGATAAAGGGGGCAGTTAGTAGTCATAGTAATCATACCTGTGAATGTGAATGTGATGAACTCACCAATCAAACAGTATCAGATAGCAGAATGGATTAGAAAGCATAACACAGCAACGTGTTATTTATTAACAGAAAGACACACATATTTAAATAAAGAGTTGGAGAACAATCTAATACACTTCAACTGAAGTAAAAAAGATACGGGTGGCAATCATAAACACAGACAAAGCAAAAGCAAAAATAAACCTAATCATAATAGATAATTAGGGAAAATACATTTTACTAAAAGGTACCAGAGCTAATGAAGTAGTAGTCAGAAATTTTTACAGCAAGTTCCTCTGATAGAGCCCTCAATTCTCAAATATATAGTAAATAAAAATGGATTCAAATTAATAAAGATAAGAGCCATTCCCCAAGTGATAAGTGGTCAAAGAATAAGAACAGGTAGTTTTTGGAAGAAGAAATCAAAGCTATCTATAGTCATATAAAAAAGTTCTAAATCACTATTGCTTAGAGAAATGCAAATTAAAACAACTCTGAGGTACTGCCTTATACACAAAAGAAATGACAAGTGTTACAGAGGATGAGGGAGAAATAAGTACACTAATGAACTGCTGGCAAAGCAGTGAACTGTTTCAACCATTTTGGAGAACAATCTGGAACTATGCCCTAAGAGATATAAAACTGTGCATACCCTTGGACCTAGCAATACCACAACTTTGTCTGTATCCCAAAGAGATGAAAAAAAAAAGGAAAAGGACCTATGTATAGAAATATTTATAGCAACTCTTTTTGTTGTTGCAAAGAATTGGAAATTGAGGAGATACTCATCAGTTGGGAATGGCTGAACAAGTTCTGGCATATGATTATGATGAACTAATATTGTGCTGTGGAAAATGACAAAAGGAATGTTTTCAGAAAAACATGCAGGACCTATGTGAACTGATGCAAAGAAAGTGAGAACTGGGAGATCATATTACACAATAACAGCAATGTTGTAGTGGTGATCAACTGTGAAATACTAGTCTGCTCTGATCAATATAATGATCCAAGATAATTTCAAGGAACTCATGGTGAAAAATTACCATTTACCTCCAGAGAGATGAACTCTGAGTGGAAATTGAGGTATAATTTTCTCACATTATTTTTCTTGCTTTTTTTTGGTGTGTGTGTGTGTGTGTGTGTGTGTGTGTGTGTGAAATGTAATATGGAAACATGTTTTGCATAATTTCACATGTTTAATTGATATAATTTTGCTTGCTTTCTCAATGGGTGGGAAGGAGCGTGGGAGGAAAGGAAATAACTTGGAAATCAAAATTTAGAAAGAAAATAATGCTAAAATAAATAATGAATACTAAAAATTAAAAAGACATAGAAAAAGTTACACAAACTTGTACAGAATGAAGCAGAATCAAAAGAATAATCTATACTAAATATCCATATCATAAAAATGAATAATTTTGAGGATTTCAGAAAACCAATGAAAAATGAAATGCGCAGAATTAGGAGAATAATTTAAACAATAACAGCAACATTGTAAAAGCAAACTTTGAAAGCTATAGGAACTATGATCAATACAATTACCTTTCATGATTCCAGAGGACCAGTGATGAACTGTGCTCTCCATTACAGAGATGTGACAGATTTAGAGTATGGAATGAGACATTCATATATATATATATATTTATATACTTATATATTTATATATATACACATATACATATGCATTGTATATAATACATACCATTTATATTATGTATATAACATAATATATTCTATTATATTCTATAATATATCTATTGTATTCTATTATAATACATAATTATTATGTTATAATATTGCTTCATGTACACAATTATCCCATTATACTAATACATTATATACAGTTATCCTATTATAAAACATATTACATACAATTATATTATAATAATGTAGCAAAGCAATTATATACACAATTGTTATACTATAATGTAACAATACATTATTTTATATACAGAATAAATATGCAGTACAATCACTGTGAGAAATATTTTTGGTTGTTACAGGACAAGTTGTGATATATGAATATATTAGAACACAATTGTGCTATAGGAAATGAGGAGCAGATGGGCATCATAATAACCTGGAGAGATTTGTATAAATTGATGCTGAGTGAGGAGAGCAGAACCAGGAAAACTTTGTACACAATTACAGACACATCATATGTATGATGACTAACTTTGATAGACTAGGCTCCTCTCAGCAATGTAAGATTATAAGACAACTCCAAAAGACTCATGAAGAAAAGGATATCCACATCCAGAGAAAAGAACTTTGGAATTTGAATGTAGACTGAAGCAAACTACTTGCTCTCTCTTTTGTGTTTAGTTTTGTGTCATTCCTTCTTTCTTGTTGTTCACTTCATTGGTTATAATTTTTCTTTATAACCTGACTAATGCTTAATGCAAAGGCATTTGTAGAGCCTATACCAGATTGCATGCCACCATGGTGGGAGGGAAGGGGGGAGGAAAGGGAGGGGGTAGAAAATTTGGAACTCAATGAATTGTGGAATGTTGTAAACTAAAAGTAGATAAACAATTTTAATAAAATAAAATTGAAAAAAACATCAGAAATGAGTACCATATTTTGTCAAAGCTTTTTGTTCATCTATTCTTAGAATAACATTTTTATTGGTTTGCTGTGAATATGGTCTACTGAAAATTGTGGTTTTCCTAATATTGAACAAACCCTGAATTGTTGATATAGCTAGAAACTATATATTATAATATTTTAAATATATTTCTAATGATTCTGCTAAATTTTTATTCTGTATTATAAAATCAATTTTCCATAGACATTGGTCTATCATTTTCTTTTTCAGCTGTGATTCTTCCTGGGTTAGGTATCATGGCCATTTGTCTGAGAGAAAAAAAATTGGCATAATAACTTCTCTTTCTGTTTTTAAAAAGCATCTTGTGTACTATTGGACTTAATTTTCCTTTGAAAGTTTGATTCATTAATTTATCTGGGCCTTGTTTTTCATCTTTTTTGAAGATTCATTTATGAGTTATACAATTTCTCTTTCTGAAATTAAGCTCTCAAGTTTTTGTTCTACTAAATAACTTTATATTTTTCTGTAAATATTGATAATTTTATTTGTTATTATTTACATTGGTAAATAATTTTCACTAATTTATGACAAATCATTTCATTTCCTCTTACTCTATTTCCTCTTTAAGTATTAAGGTAACTTGGTTTTCTTAACTTTTTTTTTTAATTAAACAAATGCTTTATTAACTTCTGGTTTACATCATTCATTTCCACCAGATTATGAGTTACATTTTTCCCCCATTTTTTCCCTACCCACCACCCCAGAATAGCAGTCCCACTAGATATCCCATCATCCAACCCGAGCTCGGATCCAGCCCCAGACACCCAACACACAAACAAAAACCCAGCCACATGAACCTGGGCAAGTCACCCAACCCCAATTGCCCTCCAAAAAAATAAAATAATAATCATCCCTTCCCATCAAATTCAACCTGTGCCCTCTATCCATGTATACCTGTGAACATATGCCATGTACCCTTCTTCAATTATTTTCATAATGAGAAAGGTTTCATCAAACACAGTTATTGTTTTTCCATGTAGGAATGTAAATAGTCCAACTTTGATAAGTTCCTTTTGATTTCTTTTCCTTGATTACCTTCTCAAGCATCTCTTGCTTCTTGTGTATCAATGTCAAATTGTCTATTCAACTTTTTTTTTTCCTCAAGAATGCTTGAAAATCCTCTATTCCACTGAATGACCATATTTTCCCCTGAAACAGGATACTCAGTTTTGCTGGGTAGGTGACCCTTGGCTTCAATCCCAGCTCTTTTGCCCTCTGGAATATCTTATTCCATGCCCTTTGATCCCTCAGTGTAGAAGCTGCCAGGTCCTGGGCTATTCTGATTGTGTTTCCACAATATTGAAATTGTTTCTTCCTGGCTGCTTGTAGTATTTTCTCTTTGATCTGGGGATTCTGGAACCTGGCTGTAATATTCCTGGGAGTCTTCTTTTGGGGATCTTTTTCAGGTGGTGATCTGTGGATTCTTTCAACCTCTATTTTTCCCTCTGGGTCTAAAACATCAGAGCAATTTTCCTTGAGAATTTCTTGAAGGATGATTTCTAGGTTCTTTCTTTGATCATGGCTTTCAGGTAGTCCAATAATTTTTAAATTATCTCTTCTGGATCTATTTTCCAGGTCAGTGGTTATTCCCATGAGATATTCCACATTGCCTTCTATTCTTTCATTTGTTTGGATCTGTTTGGGGCTTTTGGTGCAGGAGTTCTGACCTCACAGTCCTTCTCCATGCTTTGAGCCTCTTTGCCCCTAAAATAGGAGTCCAATGTTGAACTTTTCTGTTTATTTTGTTTCATTTGCCTAGGCAAGTTGCCACTTAATTACTTGATTTTGGGGCCTGTTGCCAAAGTAGGACTCTGCCACCAGACGGGGTAGCTTCCGCCCAAACCTGGGGTCTTCACAACTTCTGCCAGTTGGGTGGCCTCTGTAAAGCCTCCACCCACTCTGGGAAGTTGGATACCCACCCCAAACTTCCCCCCCAGACCACAATCCAGATCCAGGCAGTTTAAAGCAAGAGCGATTAACCCCCAGACTGATTGCTGGATCTTCCTACAGTTCTCAGACCAGGAGCTAGAGCCACTACTGACGCTGCAAAATGGCTTCTGTGCAGCTGTTTCTTCAGCAGCTTTTTGCCCCCAGGGGAGGAAGCCACACATTCCCCAAAT
The DNA here is from genome assembly GCA_011680675.1 of Gymnobelideus leadbeateri. Taxonomy (NCBI): domain Eukaryota; kingdom Metazoa; phylum Chordata; class Mammalia; order Diprotodontia; family Petauridae; genus Gymnobelideus; species Gymnobelideus leadbeateri. The sequence goes on along the minus strand of WOXC01012037.1, from coordinate 107,523 downwards.
ACTGGTCCCAAAGTCCATAGGGCACTAACCTCTCACTTTGTCCTAGGCATATCTGTGCTGATAATTCTGGAATCGCCACAATTGCTGGTGTTCTGGGGTTCCACCAGCTGGCTGAAGGCCCGCCCACCCTGGGGCTAAAACTGCGGACCTGGGCTCGGCTCTGCGGTCCCAGCATGCTGTGCTGCCTGCTCTCAGAGCACTGCGCTGGCCGCTCCCTGCAGGGCTGCTGGGCTGTCCTCAGCAGGAGGTTAGCTTCTCTGTGCAGTTCTGTGGGTACTGTGGCTCCAGAAGTTGTTTGGAGCTCCCTTTCACATTGTTTGAAATTTGTGTGGGGCAGAGCACATTGGAAATGCTGTTTCTACTCCGCCATCTTGGCCCCACCCCTTTTCTTAACTTTTTAATTAAGTTGTCTAACAATTTACATCCTTCACTGATATTTTTCAAAAGCAGTTCTTCATTTTACTTGCCAGTTAATTTGATTGCTTTTGTTTTTATTTTGTTTATTAGTTCTTTAATTTTAATATTTTCAGTTTTTAATAAAAAATGTGTTGCAAAAAGAGAGGGAAAAACAAAAACCCTTTAACAAAACAGCTGAGCTAAGAAAAACAATCTCTCATATTGGCTTCATTGCTAGTCCTTTCTTTTAATCCCTCATTTAGTATCTTTCCTTCAAAGTTGAAGTCTATTTTGTTTGTGACTATTTAGTCACTCACCCCACTTTCATTATTAAGTCTCCTTCCTATCTCTGTGGAATCCAACTTATACCTACAGCAAAATGTGTGTGTGTGTGTGTGTGTGTGTTTGTTCATCTGTCATGTTTCAACTAATAGAATGAGGTTCATGAAATACCTATTGCCTCTAGTCCCTTATTCATATTTCTTTATTTTTCTTCTAATGAAGTCCAATTTATGAGAAATTGAAAGTTTCTCCTCCTTTTCCTTTATTTCCTTTCAAGTAGATTTTATAAGTTTTGAATTAGATTATTTCTGATAGCTCTTATAAATCTGAGATTCCATGATCCCAGAATGTTATTCAGTGTTTATACTAAATATAGTATCAAGTGAATCTTTCTTTCCATATAACAATTTAATTGCTTAATTTATTTTTCAAAATAATTTTTTCTTTCACTGTAAAGTCAGAATTTGATGATGATTTACCCTCTTTAAACTGCTCAAGTGTATTTTTCCTTCTAGGTATTTTTTGTTTCTTGTGTTTGTATTTCAAAGATTAAATTTAATTTTTGTGCCTTCAAAAATGCCTGATGGTTTCTAAAGATCTTCTATTCCATTAAAAATATTTTTCCCACCTAGGATTATATTCAGTTCTGCAGAATGTTATTCTTGGTTGTAAAACTTGTATTTATTTATTTATTTACTTTTAGTTTCAGCCTATGTAGCCCATGATTTTCTCTGCTTTCTAGTAGTTTCAGTTTGGTTTTGTGTGAACCTGATGATAGTTCTCAATATTTTGTACTTCTATTGACTTGAAGTATTTCTCTCTACAACCTAATATCTCTGAATTTTTACTAAGTCATGCCTTGGTATTTTTTATTTTGGGTTTCTTTCATGAGATGAGTGTTAAATTCTAAATGTTGCACTTTTGCCTATTTTTATAATAGGTCTAGACAATTTTATAATAGGTCTAAGCAATTTTCTTTTATAAGTTTTGAAGTATGATGTCCAGCTTTTCATTTGGTCATAAAACTATGTGAAGTTTTGTGAAGTCCTATACTTTTAATTTTTTTCTCTCCTCATTCACATTAGAATATGTTAATTAAGGGTACAATTTGGTAATGATCTCCTCTTGAATAAACAACAGCCATGATATTGTCTTTCCCATGTATTGTAATTTCCACAACCTTTGGAACAATGTCTGGCTTCTGCTTTACCCATATTTTAGTTCTCAATTTTATTCTGTCAGTAGAACCAAACCCTTCACCTCCTTTGATAGTTATTTTGGAAGGAGGATCAGTTTTCAGAAAGGGTATAGTTTCACAAGTAATAATAATCACATGAACTATTCTCTCATTTTTACAACATTGTATAGGTTCTTCACCCAAATTTTGGCATGTCACAATAATTTCTCTTTGATAATTAGAATCTATTACTCTAGCCAATACATGTATTCCTTGAGCTGCTAAACCTGATTTAAGCAATATCCATCCAAAATGATTTTTAGGGATTCTCATACATATTCCAGTAGAGATTTTTCTTGTTTCTTTTTTTTTCCAACCAAAAGTCCTCTAAACAATGTAAATCGAATCCTGCCAAACCAGGTGTTCCTAGATATGGTGATGGGATATCTGATCTCACAATCCAATGCTCAATATTTGGGATCTTATGTGTTTGTTGTTTTCTAATTTGCAGATGTGGGGTCATTATTCAGGCTGGAGGCTACTTTCTTCCAATAGCTTATTATTCAAATTATGTAAAGCAGTGAACAAGTTATCCTTCCAATGTTGATGTGAATTATTAGGACTTAACTTCCTTAATTATTCTTTCAATAATCCATTCATTCTTTCAACTAACCCCCATGTTTGTGGATAATATAGAATATGATATAGCTATTCGATATTGTTTAATATACAATATTGCTTCATTTCATTATCTTTGAAATGTGACCCATTGTTACTTGGAATCTTGCATTGGGGTTCCATAATGTACACTTATGATATCTAGTGTTTTACATGTGTTTTTCTGGGTTGAATTCTTACAAGAACAAATCATTAGTACAAGTGAATAGGTACAAGTACATATAAATTTGCATCCTTTATCTTGAGGTAGGGGACCAATATAATCTATCTGCCAAATCTAAGCTGGAACTTTCCCCCTTGCTCCAGTTACTACCTGAGGAATAGTTGGTTCCTTTACCAGTTGATATATGACATTACTTTGTACCTGTCTTAACAATGAATATAAGATATGAATAACTTACTTGATCTTGTGCCCACTGGTATGAGGTCTGGACCCCTAAATTGTCGGCTGTTTTGATGGATCCATTTTGCTAGTACCAGATCATCAGGTGGTGTCAGAGTAGGGACAATATGTTGAGTAGAAATCATTGCCAGTTGATCAACATGTGCATTGTACTCACATTCTGGTTGGGTGAGGGTCATGTGGACATCTACGTGAAAAACTGACAAGTTAGTATCCAAAGACATGTCCCATATATCTAACCATAATTCTTTGCCCCAGACTAGTTTACCATGAATTTCTCAATTTTGATTTTTCCACATGTGCATCTATGTAGCTAACCCATTGGCTACCACCCATGAATCAGTGAATATATGACTATGTCTTCCTTGTCCTGTTTTAATGGTTTGATGTACTGCCATAAGTTCAGAATATTGATTACTGCCACATGTCCCAATACTTTCTTTAATCTAAGTCTCCCTGAAGATGTGACAAACTAATAATAGTTCTGGAAGATCTGTAGGGGAAGTTCTTACTTCCCTATTCAATCTAACATCAAGCCTCTTTCTCAACAAATTTTGCATATTTCAATACTTGGAATACCATCAGTTTTCCAAAATCTACCCCTGCTCTCAATACTGCAGTAAATAATTCTTTTCTTGTCATTCTATTCTGACTTTGAATCTGCTGGCTATCTCTTCTTCTTTCTCGAGGAAATTTATCTTTTCCCCATTCCCCTAAGTCATTTAGCTGTGAAATCATATCCAGCACTTCCAAAAAAGAGTTTCCTATTTCACCAATAATAGAGTCAGAATTAGGTGTTTATAAGGAGGAGGAGCCATCTTCACTATGAGAAACTGCAAAGGGGCTATTGTGATATACACATTTGTATCTCCAACCATGATAGCAATTTTCATTACCTGTTCCTTTAACTTTCTCATAAAGTCTCTAAGTGAGTATGAGAGTGTCTCTCTACTAGGTCACATAGAATCAGTGGGATACATTTTACTGCATTCCTTGGCAGCTGAAGCTAACAGATTGATCATATGGTAATCTCTAAAAACCTGCTGTACAAAAGGATTCTGACCAATACCTATAAATTTCAAACAATCCATGCTATCTACCCATATTCCTCTAGCCCCTTCATCACTGATATTCACCATCCAAGACACAAACAATTCTCCCATCTTTTGGGTGAATCTGCTTAATATAGCAGTAATATCCTGTTGAGTGAAATTCTCAATTATCTCACTGAACTCTGGTTCCTATTGTTCTCTTGCCTTCTTCTTAGAACTTCTGCCCTTATAAAAGCCTCCTCATTTAACATTGTTTTGTTTTCCACGTATGCACTCTCCTGGCAGTCATCATCACAGTAACTATGCTTAGTTTATATTAGAACAGCATGTACACTCCACTTGTTAGATTTTTTCTTCTCTTTCTGAGCCAAACTGAAAACAACAACTTTCTCTTCTACCACCTGAGACCCTCCAGCTTGTTCCTATAAAGGAGAGCCTGAATGCTGTAACACAGAAAATTTCTCATGCAAATCAGCTAACTTCCCTTCCATCTGAGCTTTCTCTTGTAGTGCTTGTCTCTGCTTTTACATATAATATGGTAATCTGTTATTAAAACCTAGCCCTTTCTCCGTACTCCTTCCAGGTGTTTCCCTGTTTTATTTCTGGTATTCTTTGCAAACATGTTTCTAAATCTCTAGGGTCTCCCTTCTGTAACCATGGTTCCCAGTTTTCAGAGAGCCTTGTATTTTTAGCCCATATCCTCGCTAAGGAGGAGTAAGGTAAATCTCCCCATCCTGGGATATCCATTTCTTGTTCTAAATCCCTTCTGCCTCCAAATGGAGGTCTGCTATTTCATCATCCTGTCTTTGTTGTCACATGTAGCATCAGTGCAATATTCACAGCACCAATGGTGACTATGAATATGCCTGCATAGTTATCAATTGCAAAATGTAACAGACTCTCCATATAGAAGACAGAAACAAAACATTTATTCAGACACCATAAAACTGAATAATAAAACAAGAAAGCCAAATCCATCATAGTAACAAAGAAGTTAATACACCATAATACATCAGGGAGCCACACCATCCTTTAGCCTTCCCATAAACAAAAACTCACAAGCCTAGCTCTCTCCTTGACTGTGTCCTCCCTTCCCTCTTCCTCTAACTACTCTGACTCCCAGCTTCCCTTTGGCTCTCCTGTGTCCTTCAGCAAACTCCTCCCACCACAAGATACATGTGATTACATTTGGCCTGTTAGGGGTCAAGGAAGATCTTCAAAGCAGGGAAGATCTTCAAATTCCCTTAGCCCTATTAAAAAGCAGGGAAAATATTCAAACTACCATTACCATTACAAATGGCAAAGAGATCCATGTGGAAAACAATGAGAATTCTTGAAGGGGTATGATGTGTAAGTAGACTGGAGAGGTAGAAAGGAGTTACAATGGGTTTTAAATTCCAGATTGAAGAATCTTTATTTGATCATATATGTTATACAGGGCCACTAGAGTTTAATGAATAGGGATGATATGATCAGACCTGCTACTTCAGGAAATCACACTAACAGCAGTCAGGAATGGAATTAGAGGTGAGGGAGATTTGAATAAAGACCATTTAGGAGGCTATTGAATAGTCCAGTCAAGAGATGATGAGGACTTGAAATTAGGAAGTGACTGTGTGAGTAGATAGAAAGGGGTGTGCATGAGAGTTGTGGTTAGAAAAGATAGAAATGACAATATTTGGCAACTAATTGGATGTGTGGGATGGGGGAGAAGGAGGAGGAGCGGATGACATTGATGTTGTAAACCTAGATAAATGGATGGATGGTGGTGCCCTAGATATATTGGTTTGAGGAAAAGATGATGAGTTCTGTTTTAGACATATTGAATTTAAGATGTGGGAAACTTGGCTAGAAATGTCCAATAGGAAGTTGGTAACACAGGACTGTAAATCATGGCATAGATATATCAAAATATACATACATTTACATGTATATCTGGGAGTCATCTGCATAGAGATTATGAAATAAGAGCAGATGAAATCATGAAGTAAGAGACTACATGGAGAAAGCTGGAGTATAATTATCCTTTCATCTTATTGGATTTGGCCCATACTTCTTTTTTTTTTTTTTCTTTTTGGAGGGCAATTGGGGTTAAGTAACTTGCCCAAGGTTACATGGCTAGATTTTTGTTTGTGTGTGTTAAGAGCATAACAAAGAAAGAAAGCCGGATCTGAACTCAGGTCCTTCTGACTCCAGGGCCAGCGCTCTACTCACTGCACCACCTAGCCACCCTGGTCCATACTTCTAACCTGTTGAGATCTCACCCCAAGATCATGGAACAGATAGAAGAGCTCAGACTGGACCTAGGTGCCTTGCAAATCTGTTCTGCTTATACTATTTCCCATTGCCCTCTCTTTTTCTCCCTTTTCCCCCCAACCCCCAAACCATTAGACCCATGTAGCAATGGGTCCCCATTATTGAAAATATTTAAGGAAAAGCTGCATTATCACTTGCCATAGAAGGTTATGTGGATCAGAAGGAACCGTGAGACTAGATGACCTTAAAAGTCCCTCCGACCCTAATTCTATGATGCTGTCATTCAAAGTTTGACTTCAATTTAAGTGTCTTTCTAATGTGGGAGAGGTGATCACTGTAATAGAGAAAAGCACAACCCTAGAGATATGTTGTTCTAAGGAGAATGATGCTTGGATGGATAATGTTTGGGGTCTCCAAAAGACTCTGCTTGGCTAAGTATAAATAATACAAAGCCCACTGAAATTTGTCAATGTCAGTGGACTCTATCATCTCTCTCTCTCTCTCTCTCTCTCTCTCTCTCTCTCTCTCTCTCTCTCTCTCTCTCTCTCTCTCTCTCTCCCCTGAGTCAGGCAATTTGTGTATGCTATGAAGTTACTTAATGGGAAAGTAAACTAACATACTAAGTTGCAAATGGCACTGGGTACCATTTGTAATGAGCACATTAATGTAGCACATATTGCAATTCTTTCAGTGACTGAAAGGAATTATAAACACTGAACATTATTAACCTAGAGAGCTTGACATTTTGTAGAAGGAGCATAACAAAGAAAGAATAATAACTGGTCTGGAAGCCAGATTTCAGTTCCTTTTTTTGCTCTTAATTAGCTATGTCCTTGGACAGTCATTTAAGCTCTCAGATTCTAATTTTCCTCATTTATAAAATGGGGTTAACTATATTAAACATATAAATGGTCAAAGGATATGAATAGGCAGTTTTCAGAAGAAATTAAAGATATCTATAAGCATATACTCTATACTCTAAATCACTATTGATTAGAAAGATACAAATCAAAACAATTCTGACGTACCACATCTTACTGATCAGATTGGCTAAGATAACAAAGCAGGAAAATGACAAATGCTGGAGAGGATGTGGAAAAATTATAATGCTAATGCGTTGTTGGTGGAGTTGTGAACTAATTCAACCATTCCAGGGAGCAATCTGAAACTATGCTCAAAGGGCTAGAAATAATTTCATACCTTTTGACCCAGCAATATGACTTCTAGGGTTGTGTCCCAAAGAGATAATAGAAGTGGAAGGAAGACCCACATGTACAAAAATATTTACAGCAGCTTTTTTTGTGATAGCAAAGAACTGGAAATTAAGGGTATGTCCATCAATTGGGGAATGGATAAACAAGTTGTGGCATATGAATGTAATGGAATACTATTGTGTTATAAGAAATGAGGAGCAGACAGATGTCATATTTACCTGGAGAGGCTTATACAAACTGATACTGAGTGAGAAGAGCAGAACCAGAGGAAATTTGTACACAATTACAGACACAATGTATGTGTGACAACCAACTTTGATAGACTGGACTCTTCTCAGCAATGCAGGGTTATAAGGCAACTCCAAAACATTCATGATGGTGAGAGATGTCTACATTCAGAGAAAAAACTAGAAAGAACAGAGTTTGAATGCAGGCTGAAACAAACTACCTGCTCTCTTTCTTTTTCTTGTTTGGTTTTGTTTCCTCTTTCTCATTGTTCATTCCATCTGTTACAATCCTTCTTTATAACCTGACTAATGTCCAATGTGAAAGTATTTGCAGATCCTATACTTGATTGCATGCCACCATACCCCTGGGGGGGAGGGGAGAAGAGGGAAGGGGAGAAAATTTGAAACTCAAGGGATTGTGGAACCGAATCTTGTAAGCTAAAAGTAAATAAACAAATTAATAAAGACAAAAACATAATACTTATCAAAAGCTTTACTTTTGTCCAATAGCTCTATGAGTTAGGTCATGTAATTATTAATACCTCCATTTCACAAATGAGAAAACTGAGGCTCATAGAGCTTAACTGAATTAATCAAAGTCATATAGGATCATAAATTCAGAATTGTAAAGATCTTGTAGATCACCAAGTTCAGTATTCTCATTGTACAGATGAAGAGACTGAGTCAGAAAAAAAGGTTAATTTACTTGCCTAATGTAGCACAGTTTTAAGTGTCTCAGGGATAATTTGAACTAAGGTCTTTGTGACTTCAGGCCTAGCACTCTATTTACAGTTGTGTTATTGCTCAGTCATTTCAGTTTTCTCTTACTCTCTGTGACCCAACTTGGGGTTTTCTTGGCAGAGATACTGGAGTGGTTTGCCATTTCCTTCTCCAGTTTATTTTACAGATGCAGAACTTAAGGTGAACAGGGTTAGCAGGGTAACACACCTAATAAGTTCTAAGGCTAGATTTGAACTCAGGAAGATGGGTCTTCTTGACTCCAAGACTGGTACTCTATCTGTTGTACCACCTAACTGGTTGCCTACAGTGCCACCTACCTGAATATTCACTCAGTTGACTACTAACACTACACTGACTTCTCACTTTGTCCTTAGCATCTATGGGTTGATAATTCTGGAAACTGCCACAGCTCCTGGTGATCTGAAGTCCCTTCAGTTGGCGGCTGGTTGTGGCCTCCCTAAGGCTAAAACTTGGCCTCGCTTGGGCTGGGCTTGTCTCCCAGAGTGCTGCACTGGCCCCTTCCTGCTGGCCTGCTGGCCTGTCTTCAGCCTGAGGTTAGCTTCTCTGAGTCATTTTGCGGGTTCTGTAACTTCAAAGTTTGTTTGGAGTCATTTTTACATGAATTGGAGGAGGTGGGAGTGGGAACCCTGCGGAAGTCCTGTTCTACTCTGCCATCTTGATTCCACCCCCTTTAATAAATATTTGTTGTTTAGTTCATAAAAACTCTGAAGGCCTTATCCCAAGTCCCACTTTCACATATGAACTTCAGATTCTATAGCAAGGCTCATGAAATCCTCAGGGATAGAGTGACCTTCTAGGGATAAAGCTGAGGATTGGGGTAGAAAGGATTGGATTTAAAAAAAATTTCCAACTTTTTGTTTTCAGTGAAAGTTCTTTTCCTTCTTTTCCATCAATGCTATTTTATAATATATTTTATTTTTTCCTCAATTGCATGTTAAAAGATTTTTAACATTTGTGTTTTTCTTCAGTTTTGAGTTCTAAATTCCATCCCTCCATCCACTCCCCCTTTTCTGAAACAGTAAGCAATAAAGGTTACATATGTGCAATCACATAAAATATTACAGTATCAGTCATTTTGTACAGAAAACTTGAATAATAGAAAAATAACAAAAGAGAATATGACAAAATAGAATGCTTCAGTCTATATTCAAATAATATTGGTTCTTTCTCTGGAGGTAGATATATTTCATCATTAGTCCTTCAGGATTGTCTTGGATCATTATGTTGCTGAGAATAGCTAAGTCATTCACAGTTCTTCATCATAAAAATTGCTATTACTATGTATGATGTTCTCCTGGTTCTATTCACGTTGCATCAGTTCATATGTATTTTCAGCTTTTTTTTCTTGAAATCATCCTGCTTGTCATTTCTTGTAGCACAATAATATAGCACACCACAGTCATATACAAAAGCTTATCTAGCCATTCCTCAATTGATGGGCATCCCTTCAATTTCCAATTCTTAGACACTACAAAAAGAGCTACTATAAATATTTTTGTATACCACTGGTGTGTGTCCCTCAAGATTATTAGTTGAGGATCTGTTGGTCATCTAGCCTTAAGCAGATTTTAGAAAGGGGAATTTATTTAGATGGTGCTATAAGAATAGTTGGTATAAAACACTTCCCATGACATTCCCCTATAAGTATATACAGTGTCCAAGGCAAAGTGAAATCTAGTTTAGAGAGAACATGTGTCAAAGGGGTCAGTCTCAGATCTTGGTTATTAGAAATTCTTCCCTCCTATTTTGAAGTTCCCCTTTGGCTTGTATAGTTTCTTTCTATGAATGTGTTCCCAATATATTTTTGACTCCCAGTACAAACAATGACATCTGCTAATCTAGGGATAGTATAAGCAGAGTGATGGGAAGATTGGAAGTCTAACATTCTCTTTAACTTTTGGAGCTCAAAATGTCCTCTTCTAGCCAAAAGGATTTGGAAAGGAGACATAAAGCTAAAGATGAAGCTCTCATCCCTTTTAACCACTGCCTAGATGGTTCCTTCTTAGAGAGGTTACCTAGAATACCATTCATGTTACAGTTTCTAGAATTATTCTTTTTTTAAGGGATAAGGTGTTCAATCATTCAATCTCAATTGTAGGTTTAAACTAAGTGTTGAAAGGTCTTTGGGATGAACTTAGCTAAAAAAGGATAATTACTAGTGACTTGATGGAGAAAATACCATTCAACCTCACCATTATAGTTAGATTCCTGAAACTGAATGTAAGCTAAGTGAGAAAGGAGAATGTAGCAGCAACAACTAGCTCATGAATCTATTGCTTTTTTGCTTTTATTTACATTCTTTGTTCTCAGCATAGTTCTTGGAACAAAGCAGCTATTTAATAAATGCTTGTTGATTGACTGGAAAAAAAATCACAAAACCACAATGATCAGGTCTACTAAAAGTTATCACATAATCTCAAAAAAGCAATCATTTTTATGCCTTGCTAGTTGATTTCACTGTCACATTCACCACAGTACCAAACTTCACGTCTCCTTAAGTCTCCCATAGCAGCCGTTTCCCAACCCTCCCAATATTAGACCTTGTCTCATATTTCACCAAAAATTGAGGTGATTTGCAGATTTCTCCTTCTTTGCATTTCTCTCAGATCTTTTTTCCACTCTCTTCTCTGTATCTGTCTCACATGAAGAGATGGCCCTTCTCTTTCCCAAGCAATCCCCATTAGCTGAATCTTTGATCTCATTCCATCCTCTCTTCTACATAAAGTTTCCTCTATTATGCCTACTCTCACTAATCTTCAATTACTGCTTCTCTACTGCCAAGTTTCCCCATTTTCAAAAAAAGCAAAACAAAATGAAACAAAACTAACATTCACTAATCTGACCATATTCACTGAGTATTGTTCTATTTCTTTCCTCTCTTTTGTCAATCAACTCATTAAGAAAGCTGTCTGTAATTAGTGTTTTCATTTTCTCTCCCTTTACTCTTTTCTAAACCCTCTGCAGTCTGATTTTTTATTTTATCATTTAAGTAAAATATATTTTCTCCAAAGTAACTAATGATCTCTTTTTTTTTTCTTTTTGGAGGGCAGTTGGGGTTAAATGACTTGCCCAAAGTCACATGGCTAGTAAGTGTGTCAAGTGTCTGAGGCCGGATTTGAACTCAGGTCCTCCTGACTCCAGGGCTGGTGCTCTATTCACTGCACCACCTACCCTCCCCATGATGTTAATTTACAAATATAATGGCCTTTTCTTGATGTTCACTCTTTCTTTCAAGCTTATACAAAAGGGCTTAATGACAACGTATAGCAGGAACAGTAGTTATAAAGACAATTGCCCAATATTGGGAAACACAGTCTCTCTGCACATACATATCCCTAGGGAGAGTGGGCTCCAACTTGATTTATGAAGGTTTTGAAGCACATTTGTACCTCAGGACACCTCCTGCTTCTAGCAGGATGTTCTTTTTTTCCCTTTGGGGATTCTTTATCAGGTTCCACTAATGTGTAACTATCTGCTCCACCCAGGGGATATAAGCCTTTCTTGAGTCCACAGCTATCACTGCTCTCCATCATGAGGGGCCACAGTAGCACACAAGCTATCAGTTGTTGAAGATTGCTGTATTCATGATCTCTTTCACTTCTGATCCCTTCTTTCCACTCATAGCTGCAACATTAGTTCAGACTTTCCTCACCTCTCACCTTCATAATTGCAACAATTTCCTAGTAAGTTTCTGTAACACCACGTAGGAGCAGCTTTCCATAAGAATGTGACTGTGAACAACTTTTAAGATTCTGATTACACAGTATAGTGAATACTCTATTTATTCCATAACAAAGCAAAGCAAAGCATTCACAAAAAAATCAAGGTACAGCATTCACAATATTACAACTTATCACAAAAAATCACAATATAGTATTCACAACAGCTTATCATTAAAATGGCCACATAGTTTCCACCATAGTGGCCACAAAGTTTAGAACAGAGAACAAAAATCTCAAAGTACAATAATCAAAGTCTTCCACTCATGGGGCACACTAAGTTAACTCAGTCACTTATTCAGCAATTGATTACTAAGTATCATTAATGACTAAGTACAATCATTAGAAAATACACAGATTCTCCACCCCTAGGTCATAGTAAACTATAATTTCATCACTACTCAGTACCCACACAGAGGTATTTTCATCTTGACTCAAGCCAGAAAACTCCTACCTGAATCCACCAAACAGTTACCTGGATTCAAAGGCAGATGGCTCCCAGTTCCTTGTCCAGCTCTCCATGTAAGTCCTGTTCCACAGTGAAGTTCACAGGGTCCAGTCTATCTCAAATCCTTCACAATTTCTGTTCCCAGGAATTTAAGGCTCAACCAAGCCACAAACAGACAAAATCTTAGCATCCCAGTCATGCTCCCTCAGTCTTCTGCAGCTTATTCAAAAAATCAGAATCACCTTATCCAGCCTGGGTTGGGGCAGGTGGGAGATAGGGGAGGGGGGCGGAGGAAGGCTCCTGGGCTCCTCTTTAGCCTCCTGGGCTCCTCTTCAGAAGAAGCTTTTCCACCACAAGTTCTCAAGAAATTCTGACTCAGTTCTCAGATTCTCATTTCTCTTCTGTAGCTCCTCTGCCTCCAGATGCTGGTCAAAAGAAATTCTGACTCTCCCTTCTTGGGGCTTTTCATTATATACACACAGCATTATCTTCCTGTTTCAGCCAACCCCTGAGTAACAGGAGACAGGAGTTCATACCTTCTGTTTCCCCAACAGAGGTTTGATCAATTACTAAGTGCTAAGTACCTGTTATCAGTTCTTTGCTTAACTTGAAACAAGGTGCTAAGTACCTGCTTACTTGCCAATACAAAAAGGGGTCTTCAAATTCAAATTACATTACCATTACAGTTTCCCTGACTCACACCTCTCACTACTCCAGTAATCCAACATACTACTTACTGCCAAACTATTTTCCTTAAGCACAGATCTGACCATGTCATTCCCTTACTTGTCATTTATATTGGTTTCCTACTGACTCTGGGATCAAATATAATGTCTTCTGTTTATCTTTTTCAAATTTATTTCTAGGGGTGGCTATGTGGCATAGTGAATAGAGCACCTGCCCTGCAGTCAGGAGGACTTGAGTTGAAATGTGACTTCAGACATTTAACACTTACTAGCCTGACCTTGGGCAAGGCACTTAATGCCAATTACTCTGCCTGTCCCCCTCCAAAAGAGCAAAAGAAATAAATATATAAATTTATTTCTGAAAGTCTTTTTTTCAGGCAAGGCAATCATGATTAAGTAACTTGCCCAGGGTCACACAGCTGGTAAGTGTCAAATATCTGAGACTGGTTAGAACTCAGGTCCTCCTGACTCCATATAACACTCCAGGTGCCATATGGGCTGTGCCACCTACCCGCCCTTTATTTTCTTTTTAAATGTTAAGTTTCAGAGTCTCTCCTTCCCCACTGAGAAGGCAAACAATATATATAGTTATACATGTGAAATCGTGCAAAACAATTCCCCATTAGCTATGTCTCAAAATAAGCACAAAAAATAAAGAAAACAAGAAAATTATACTTCTCTTTGCATTCAGAGTTTATCAGCTTTCTTTCTGGAGGTGGATAGTATTTTTTTTTCATCATGAGTTCTGTGGAATTGCTTTGGATCAGAGTGGCCAAGTCTGTCATCCTACAATGTGGTTACCATGCACAATGATCTCCCAGTTCTTCTGCCTTCACTTTGCATCAGTTCTTAGTGATCTTGCCATTTTTTTTAAGTTAAGCCAAACTGCCCCCCCATCTTTTATTTTAGCGTAATATTAGTCCAACATAATCATATGCTACAACTTGTTCAGCCATCTCAAAATTGATTAGAATCCTTTTAATTTTCAATTCTTTGTCACCACAAAAAGTGTTACTATAAATATTTTTTGGATATAGAGTTCCTTTTCCTTTTCCTTTGATCTTTTTGGAATACGGACCTTTGCTGGGTCAAAGTGCATAACTCTAGATTGTTCTCCAGAGTGGTTGGACCAGTTCACTACTCTACCAACAAATCATTAATGTACCTATTTTTCCCTCATTCCCTCCAGGACTTATAATTTCTGATAGATGTGAGGTAGTAATTTTGCCAAACAATTGTCTGGTTTTGTATGTGTACCTATAGATGTGTGTACATACACATATATACATATATATGCATGTATAGATGAATAGTTACATATGTGTGTGTATATACATCTTAGATTTTTTTTTATATCCACTGAGCTACTACTCTCTGTAGATCCTCTCCTGTGAATAGCTGCTTTTCTCTGTAAAAACCCCCCTTTTTATTTTTTTTATTTTTGGAGGGGAGAGGGCAGGGCATTTGGGGTTAAGTGACTTGCCCAAAGTCACAGGGCTAGTAAGTGTTAAGTGTCTGAGGACAGATTTGAACTCAGGTCTTTCTGACTCCAGGGCTGGTATTCTATTTACTGCACCACTAGCTGCCCCATACATCTTAGATTTTTAGTTTGTTTTTGTCTAATTTAAGGTGCCTTTCTCTAATCAATAGTGATTTAGAACATTTTTATATAAGTATAGATAGTTTTAATTTCTTCTGAGAAATGCCTGTTTATATCCTTTGACCATCAGGTGGGGAATAGATCTTATTTTCATACATTTATCTTAGTTTCCTATATATTTGAGAAATGTTGTCCTCATCAGAGAAACTTGCTGTAATTTATATTACTTCATGGTCTTTGGTACCTTTTAGCAAAATGTAGTTTCCATGATTATCTCTTTCAATTAGGTCTCATTTTCCTTTTGCTTTGTCTGAGATCATATTGGCCATTCATGCCCTCTGTACTTCAGCTGAAGCATAATTGACTCTGCTCCAGCCCTTTATTTCAATTCTGTGTGTCTTTCAGTGGCAACTGTTTCTCTCATATACAACATATTGTTGTACTCTAGTTTCCAATCCATTCTCCTATGCTCTTCCATTCTATGAGTTAGCTCATCACACTGACATTTATAGTTATGATTAGTCAATGCGTATTTCTCTCCATCCCATTTTTCTCTGTTTATCCTCCCCTCTCTATTTCTATCCTGTCCCTCCTTTAGGGGAGTCTAAAAAGTCTCTCTTGTTTCAGGCCACTGCATCCCCCGATCTATCCTCCCTTTTTATAATCCCCTTCCCCCAATGTTATTTTCCTCAGTCAGGCAGTTGACTCTCATTTCATACTTTTCTTGCCTCTTTCTCATTTCTCTTCCAAATTTTTCCACCACTCCTCTTATTTTGTTTTTTAAGGTCCTCTATGGCCTGTAACCAGATTGTATTTTCATTTGGGGCTTTTGGTGCAGGAGTTCTGACCTCCCAATCCACCTCCTGTTCCATGCTTTGGTCCTCTATGTTCCCAAAATAGGAATCTAATGTTGCATTTTTCTGTTCATTTTGCTTCCTTTGCCTAGGCATGTTTCCATTAAATTACTTGACTTTTGGGCTTGTTGCCACAGTAGAACTCTGCCACCAGCCAGGAGAGCTTTTGTCCCAAATGCTGGGGTTTTCTCAGTTGCCGGAGGTATTAGTTGGGTGCCATCTCTGAAGCCTCCACACATTCAGGCAAGCTGGTAACACACCCCAAGACTTCCACCCCAGACTGCAATCCAGATCCAAGAAGGTTAAAGCAAGAGCGATTACCCCCAAGACTGATTACCTGGTCCCCCTACAGTCTGCAGGCCAGGAGCTGAAGCTGCAACATAGTGGCTGCCAGTGGCTAATCAGCAGCTTCTTGCCCCCAGGGAAAGAGGACGACGCACTCTCCCAATTCCCAATGAGTCCCAAAGTCCATAGGGTACTGACCTCTCACTTTGTCCTAGGCATCTATGTTTTGATAATTTTGGAAATGCCACAGCTGCTGGTGTTCTGGAGTCCCTCCAGCTGGCTGCTGGTCTAATCACCTTGGGGCTAAAACCTCCAACTCACTCGGGCCTGGGCTTGGCTCCCAGAGTGCTGTGCTGGCCGCTCCCTGATGGGCTGCCAGGCTGTCCACAGCGGGAGGTTAGCTTCTCTGTGTCATTTTGTGGGTTCTGGAGCTCCAGATTTTGTTCAGAGTCCCCTTTTATATAAATTTCAAAGTGGTGGGAGCAGGAGCTGTGCAGAAATGCTGTTACTACTCTGCCATCTTGGCTCTGCCCCCTCATCATCCTTTTTGTTATATATTTTTCTACATACCTGTCATCTTCTCTTTTAGAATATAAGTTCCTTGAGAGTATGGACTGGTTCATTATTTGTACTTCTACCCCCAATGCGTAGCATGTAATAGGCGTAGCATGTAATAGGCATTTATTGGTCTCTTATTGAATGACTGATTAAACAATGAAATCCATAAGCAAAAAGTGAAAGTAGGCTGGTCATATAGCAAAAACAAGGGATGAGCAACAGAGAACCTCAAATAACCAAGATATCAGCTGAAAGTAAGGAAGGGCTCCATCATGCTATGTGGACCACCTGTGTCAAACCAATTAGAGGAGATAGTAATCAAACAGGAGGAATGTACAAGGTCAGATTTCAATTTGCATCATTTCAAAGAATACTCATATCTTTGAAAACAGTTTGAATGTTTGCATATTGGACTGTCCATAAGGAATTAAAATCAGAAAGAAAAAAAATGAAGTTTAAATTATTATTGCAAAAATGCCTTCTACACATGTTTAAAAAAGTATGTTTTAATGGTTCTTTTAAATAGTGAGAGGATTTGAAATTCTGAAGCATGATATAAAGTTAAGGTCAAATTAATCATTCTAGTTCAACTTAGAATACTAAATATTAATGTTCATCCTTAGCATGTGTGGCATGTTTTATGCCATTCATCTGATTATAAATAGTTCAGACTATGGCATGCCATGATTCACAACGCATAAGCTGTCAGTACACTTTACTGCACATCAGTCAGACCCCTCTAACCCTGTTAGTTAATGAGCAAATAAAAATGAAGTGTGCTTCTTAGGAGAAGGGAAATTTCCCCATAAATAAATTTCCCAATATATAGACTGTGATGGTGATGGGAGATATTTGGTAAGCCTGGGAAGAGAATTGTATCATTCAGGTAAGTTTCAAATGCAAGATGGAGAGAAGTTTTAGTCTTAATTAAGAAGTCAGGAATGAAAGAGTAAGAAAGAGAAGTTCATTATGGTACAATGGCATTCCATTGGTATTAAGTTTTAAGCGATCAATATTTTAGATGAAAAGAATTATGTAAGGTATCAAGACATATAGCTAGTCCTAGCCTTGACCCGATTAGAAAGATGCAAAAAATTAGGAACATAAGATATGAACATATAAAAAGATTTTTCCATATTATGTACAATTTGTAGATTTTTAAATGTACATAATGAATTCAGTCTGTTTATTTCCAGATCTGTATATCTAATTCTACCCTCTGCACCAGACTTCAGTCCTAGCATTTCAAACTAGAGGCCCAAGAGACATCTTAGACTTAAAATATACAAACCAAACTCTCTCTGAGCTCTCTTTTTGGAAAATTTCCTAATTTGGTCAACATTTCACTACCTTCAAGTGTCCCAGATTTGTAATCTCTCAGAATTATCCTGGATTTCTCACTCTCCCTTATCCCACATGTCCAATTAATTACACATTCTTGTTGTTTCATCCCATCTCTCACATCTTATGCCTTCTCTTCATTCATATAGCTACTGTCTTAGTTCAGAGCCTCATGATATCTCTTCTAGATTATTTCAATATACTCCTAATAGGTATCCCTGCCTTAAGTCTCCCCACAATGTTACATCTTATTCATTGCTGCCAAAGTAATTATTAGCTGGTGTAATTTTAGTGTAATTAGTATAATTTTGACCATGTGATTCCCATACCCAATGAACTACACTGATTTCCTATTACCTCAAGGATTAAATGGAGATTCCTTTGATGAGTTTTCAAAGTCCTACATAATCTAGCCCCAAACTACTTTTCCAACATAATTGCACATTGTTCCCCTCCTTCATTCTGTGTTCCACCCAAGCTGGCCTTCCCTTTGTTTCTCATTCTCAATGCTCTGCCCTCCTCCATCCACTCCATGCCTAGAATCTCCCAATAAACTAGTGAAGAAGTAATTATTAAGCCATTCCCATGTGCCAGTAACATGCTATCTGTTGAAGACTGAAGCAATCATTATTTGCAATGTACTTGAATTCTAATGGACAAGACAAGAAGCATATATAAAAATATATGTAGAATAAACATAAAGTTTATACATGCATTTATACACATAAAAGCTAAATGTATCTTTAGGCACATAAAAATATAAAAGTACTTACCCTTTTACCTAGTAATATTACTACTAGGTCTGTATTTCAAAGAGTTCAAAGAAAAATGAAAAGAACCCATCTGTATGAAAATATTTATAGTAACTCTTTTGTGGTGACAAAGAATTAGAAGTTGAGGGGATGCCCATCTATTGAGGAACAGCTGAACAAGTTGTGATATATGATTTTGATGATATACTATTGTGCTATAAGAAATTATGAAAGGGATTGTTTCAGAAAAAAATCTGGAAGGACTTATATGAACTGATGCGAAGTGAAGTGATCAAAACCAGGGAAGTATATATAATAACAGCAACATTGTAACAATAATCAACTGTGAAAGACTTAGGTACTCTGATTAATACAATAATCCATGTTTTCATGATGAAAAATGCTATCCACCTCTTTCGTTTTGGGGGGAATATAGTTAATAAAATGTTTTGTGTAACTTTAGATACATATACACATGTATGTGTGTATGTATACACATGCATGTACACATATACATGCATATGTATGTATGTGTGTATGTATACACATGCATGTACACACATATATGCATATGTATGTATGCATGTATGTATGTACAATGGGTATCATCTTCTTTGCCTTTTCAATGGGTGAAGAAAGGGTTGGAGGGAGAGAGAAAGAATTTGGAACCCAAATTAGAAAAAAAAATGATAGAAAATTTATTTTTTTTAGATATAGAAGTTTGAGAGGGAGGACCTGACAGTTGGAGGAACAGGAAAGGTCTTATGCAGAAGATAGCACCTGAGTTGTATTTCTTCCTTACCTCTTCCTTATAGAGATTCTATCTTTAAGATTCTGCTGGACACCAGCCTTTACTCATTCCCCTAAATGCTAGTGCATCCCTCTCAAACTACCTTGTACGTTTGTATTTGTAAATTTTGTATTTTTATGCTGCATATTTTTATATGTACTCATCTCTCCCATTAGAATGTAACTCCAGTCTGAGAAATTAATAAAAATTTATTGTGCCTACTATGTGTCTAGCACTGTGCTAAGTGCTAGAAAAAAATATGGCAAATACTTAATAAATAATTGCTAAATGATTGATAGTATTAAACTGTCATATTTATTTGTATTTCTCTGAATTTAATTTTTCTCTAATAGCATTTGTGTCTTTTTATATCATTTTATTTTTCCCAATTAAAGGTAAGGATAATTTTAACCTTCATTTAAAAAAATTTTGAATTCCAAATTTTCTCCCTTTCCAATCCCTCCTCTCTGCTCTCTCTAAGACAGTAAGTAATTTGATATAGGTTATATATGTGTAATCATATAAACATAGTTCCATATGAGTCATATTGTGAAAGAAGGAGACCAGAAGGGGGAAAGTGGAAAAAAAGTGAAAAATAGCATGCTTTTATCAGCATTCAGACTTCATCAGTTCTTCCTCTACATATGGATAGCATGAGTCATTTGGAATTGTCTTGAATTATTATCTTCATTAGAGTAGCTAAGTTTTTAGTAGTTGATCGTCCTTACCACTTTGCTGTTACTGCATACTGTTCTCCTGGTTCTGCTCACTTTATTTTTTATTAGTTCATATAAATCTTTCCAGGTTTTTTGAAATCTACCTGCTTGTCATTTCTTATAGTACAATAGTATTTCATTACATTCATATGCCACAACTTGATTAGCCATTCCCCAACTGATGGATATCCCCTCAGTTTCCAATTCTTTGCTACCACAAAAAGAGCTGCTATAAATATTTTGATATATACGGGTCTTTTATATTTTTTCAAATTTTGAATTTATTTATTTTTAGTTTTCAACATTCATTTCCACAAGATTTTGAGTTACAATATTTTCTGTCCTCATCCTACCCCTGCCCCCACTCCAAAAGAGCAAGCCTACCGAATACTCCTTCCGCCAATCTGCTCTCTTATATCCTCCCCCCTTGACCCCCTTAACTTTCTAGTAGGGCAAGATGGCTTTCTATACCCCAGTACCTATAGATCTTGTTACCCAGTTCCATGTAAAAAAAACAATTTTCAAACATTTGTTTTTAAAACTTTGAGTTCCAGATTTTTCCCTTCTTCCCTCCTCACCCACCCCCAACAGGAAGGTAAGGAATTCAATATAGATTGTACATGTGTAGTTACCCATATCATTTCCATAGTTGTTATGTTGTGAAAGACTAACTATATTTTCCTCCATTATATCCCACCCCCACTTATTCTATTTTCTCCTTTGACCCTTTCCCTTTTAAAAAATGTTTGCTTCTAACTACCCTTTCCCCCAATCTGCCCTCCCTTCTATCCTACCCTCTGTTATCCCTTACCCCTCTATTATCCTGTAGGTAAG
The DNA here is from genome assembly GCA_011680675.1 of Gymnobelideus leadbeateri. Lineage (NCBI taxonomy): Eukaryota > Metazoa > Chordata > Mammalia > Diprotodontia > Petauridae > Gymnobelideus > Gymnobelideus leadbeateri. Next base: position 86,493 of record WOXC01012037.1, on the reverse strand, counting down.
ATACCCAAATGAGTGTGTATGTTATTCCTTCCTTATGTCAAATTAATGAGAATCAGGTTGTCCCATTCCCTTTCAATTTCCTGCTCTTCCCCTCCATTGTAAGTTTTCTCTTGCCTCTTTTATATGAGATAATTTACCCTAATCTATCACTCCCTTTCTTCTTCTCCCAATAAATTCCTCTCTTATTTCTTAATTTTATTTTTTAGATATCTTCCCTTCATATTCAACTCCTCCTGTGCCCTCTGTCTATGTATACATGAACTTACAAATGCCCACACTCACATATGTTTATATACACATACATCTTCCTATACATATATGTGTGTATGTGTATGTATTTATATATATGTGTGTGTGTGTGTGTGTGTATACACAACCTTCATCTATCCTCATACTGAGAAAAGTCTTATGAGTTACAATGATCACTTTTCCATGTAGGAATGTAAATAGTTCAACTTCAATAAGTTCCTTATGATTTCTTTTTCCTGTTTACCTTTTCATGCTTCTCTTGCTTCTTGTATTAAGTTCTTTTGATTTCTTTGCCCTGTTTACCTTCTCAAGTATCTCTTGCTTCTTGTATTTGAAAGTCAAATTTTCTGTTCAGCTCAGGTTTTTTCATCAAGAATACTTGAAAGTCCTCTATTCCATTGAATTACCATGTTTTCTCCTGTAGTATTACACTCAGCTTTTCTGGGTAGGTGATTCTTGGTTTTAGTCCTAGCTCCTTTGACCTCCAGGCTATCATATTCCAAGCCTTTGATCATTTAATGGAGAAGCTGTTAGATTGGGAATATAAGCAGGACTTCGGTGTGGCTCCAGCTTCGACCTTCCATTATCCATGTAAAAGGGAACTCTGAACAAACTTTGGAGCTACAGAAGCCACTAAATGACACATAGAACCTAATATCCTACAGAGGACAGCCCAGCAGACTGGCAGGGAGTGGCCAGCACAGCACTCTGGGAGCCAAGCCCAGGCTGGCATGAGCCAAAGGTTTTAGCACCAGTGTGGGCCTGACTAAACACCTGCTGGAGGGACTCCAGAACACAAGCAGTGGTGGCATTTCCAGAATTATCAACACATAGATGCAAAGGACAAAGTGAGAGTTCAGTGCGGTATGGAGTTGGGACCAGTAGTGGGGAGAGTGTCAGCCTTTGCCCCAGGGGCAAGAAGCTGCTGAGGAGCTGTGGCACCATGACTGTAGGGGGCCAAAGCGACCAGTCTGAGGGGTAATCACTCTTGGTTTAACCTGCTTGAATCTGGATGGCAGTCTAGGGTGGAGGTCCCTCTGTGTGACCAGCTTGCCAGTGTTTGTGGAGGCTTCAGAGAGGGCACCCAATTAATACATCTGGCAGCTGAGAAAACCACAGCATTTGGGAAGGAAACTCCTCTGTCTGGTGGCAGAGACTTACTGTGGCAAAAAGCCCAGGGTTCAAGTGACTGAGTGGTGATATGAGTAGGCAAAGGAAGCAAAATAAACAGAGTACCCCAAAGTTACATTCCTACTTTGGCGATAAAAATGATCTAAACATGGAACAGGAGGAAGACAGTGAAATAAGAACTCTGGTACCAAAAGTTTTCAAGAAAAATACAAGCTGGTTACAGGCCATAGAGGACTTTAAGAAACAAAGAAGAGAAGTGGAGGAAAAATTGGGAAGAGAAATGAGAATGATGCAAGAAAATTTTGAAGTGAGAGTCAATTAAAAAAAAAAGAATCTCTTTCAGATACAGATATAGTAGAGATATTACTGGATTAAAGGTGATTTGGGGACCTAGTTCCAAATTGTTCTCCTGAATGGTTGGATCAGTTGACAACTCTACCAACAGTGAATTAATGTCCCATCTAATAGGATTTTTAACAGAATGCTTCAGTGTATTCATTTTTTAAGTTTTCTTTGCATAATTTCAGTTTTTTCTTATTCCCTACAATGACTCTTGCCCCTTGAATTAAAAAAAATCATTATAAGAAGTAAGCATAGTGAAACAAAACAAACCTATACATAGCTCATACATGAAAATGCATGTCTTGTTCTGTACCTATAACTGTTTATCTCTCTATGAAGAAGTGGATTATTACTGGTCCTCTGGAAATGTGGTTGTTTATTGCATTGATCATACTTCTTAAGTCATCTCAAGTTGTTTTTCTTTGCAGTTTTGTAGGAATTATATAAATTATCCTCCTAGTTTTACTTATTTAATTGTATTAGTTCAAATAAATTTTCCCAAGTTTCTCTGAATCCATCAGTTCTGTAATTTCTTATGCTACAATAAAGATTCCATTCTATTCATGCTCCAGCCCACACCACTTCAAAATTATGTAAACGGGGGACTCTGAACAACCTCTGGAGCTCCAGCACCCACAGAATGACACAGAGAAGCTAACTCCCCACTGAGGACAGCCCGGCAGCCTGGCAGGGAGCAGCCAGCACAGTGCTGTGGGAGCCGAACACAGGACCCTGTGAGTCAGAGGCTTAAGCCCCAGGGCAGCTGGTCCAGCAGCCGTCTGGAGGGACCCAGGAACAGCAGCAACTGTGGCTTGTCCAGAATTTCTAACACAAAGTGATAAGTTAGTGCCCTATGGACTTTAGGACCAGTATTTGGGAGCACGTCAACTTCTTGCCTTTGGGGCTAGAAGCTGCTTAAGAGACACAGCACAGCCACCAATTTGCAGCTTCAGTTCCTGGCCTTCAAACTGCTCGGCAATCAGTCTGGGGGGTAATCCCTATTGTTTTAACCTCCCTGGATCTGTATTGCAGTCTGAAGTGGAGGACTTGGGCTGTGTGTCCAGCTTGCCAGAGTGTGTGGGGGCTTCAGGGAGGGCACCCAAATAATACCTCCAGGAGCTGAGAAGACCCCAACATTTGGGACAGAAGCTCCTCTGTCAGGTGGCAGAGTCCTACTGTGGCAACAAGCCCAAAAGTCAAGTAATTAAGTAGCAACATGCCTAGGCAAAGGAAAAAAAATTTAAAAAATTCAACATTAGACTCCTATTTGGGGGGCAAAGATGATCAAAGCATGGAACAGGAGGAGGACTGTGAGGTCAGAACTCCTGGACCAAAACCCCCAAATGAAAATAAGAGTGGGTTACAGGCCATAAAGTACTTTAAGAAGGATTTTAAAAACCAAATAACAGAAATGGAAGAAAAATTGGGAAGAGAAATGAAAAGAATGAGGGAAAAGTATGAAATGAGAGTCAACAGCCTGAGTGAGGAAAATAACACCTTAAAAAATAGACTAACTCAAGTGGCAAAAGAGGCTCAGAAAGGCAATGAGGAGAAGAATACCTTAAAAAGCCAAATTTGCCAGATGGAAGAAAAACCTCAAAAGCTCACTGAGGAGATTCATTCCTTCAGAATTAGACTGGAGCAAATGGAAGCCAGTGACTTTATGAGAAATCAAGATGCTGTTAAGCAGATCCAAGAAATTGAAAGAATAGAAGGCAATGTGAAATATCTCATGGGAAAAACCACTGACCTGGAAAATAGATCCAGGAAAGATAATTTAAAAATTATTGGACTACCTGAAAGCCATGATCAAAGAAAGAACCTAGAAATCATCCTTCAAGAAATTCTCAAGGAAATTTTCCCTGATGTTTTAGACCCAGAGAGCAAAATAGAGGTTGAAAGAATCCAGAGATCACCACCTGAAAAAGATCCCAAAAAGAAAACTCCCAGGAATATTATAGCCAGGCTCCAGAATTCCCAGATCAAGGAGAAAATACTCCAAGCAGCCAGGAAGAAACAATTTCAATATTGTGGAAACACAATCAGAATAGCACAGGCCCTGGCAGGTTCTACATTAAGGGATGGAGGGGCATGGAATATGATATTCCACAGGGTAAAGGGCCTGGGATTAAAACCAACAATTACCTACCCAGCAAAACTGAGTATCTTGCTTTAGAGGAAAATATGGTCATTCAGTGTAATAGAGGACTTTCAAGCATTCTTGAGGAAAAAAACAGAGTTGAATAGAAAATTTGACATTCAGACACAAGAAGCAAGATTCCAATTATTCCCTCCTTAAGCCAAATCCAGTGAGAGTAAGGTTCATTCATTCCCTCTTACCTCCCCCGACTTTTCATTGTGAAAGCTTTTTCTTGCCTCTTTTATGTGAGATAATTCACCTCATTCTATCTCTCCCTTTCTCCTCTCTCGCCCTTTATTTTTATTTTTATCCCTTCCTATCAACCCCCTTCATCTACCCTAATATTGAGAAATGTCTCATAAGTTACAAATATCATTATTCCACGGATGAATGTAAACAGTTTACTAAATTCTTTATGATTTCTCTTTTCTATTTACCTTTTCATGCTTCTCTTGATCCTTATATTTAAAAGTCAAATTTCCTATTCATCTCTGTTTTTTTCACCAAAAATGCTTGAAAATCCTCCATTTCATTGAATGCCCATTTTCCACCCTGATGGATTATAATCAGTTTATTTTTTAACAAATGCTTTATTAATTTCTGGTTTACATCATTCATTTCCAACAGATTTTGAGTTACAATTTTCCCCATTTTTCCCCTACCCACCACCCCAGAATAGCAGTCCCACAAGATATCACCTCATCCAATCTGCTCTCTCCCATATCTTCTCCCATATCCCCTTCAACTTTACCATTAGGGCGAGGTGAGTTTCTGTGCCCCAGTGCCTGCACATCATATCTGCCAATTACATGCAAAATAGTATTAATAATAGTATTTCTATATATTTGAATCATTTAATTTTAAAACCTCAAATTTGAGATCCATTCCCTTCCTCCATTGTCACCCATTCCCTCTGGGAAGATAAGCAATTCAGTAGGTGTTGTACATGTATAGCTATGCAAAACATTAGCATAGTAGATATATTGTAAAAGGCTGCTCATAATTCCCTCCCACCCATCCCACCCCCCACGTGGGCCATTCCCTACTTTGATCCTGTCCCTCTTTGATAGTGGGTACTTCCAACCTCCCCTCCCCCCAGAATGCTCTCCCCTGCATCATGCCCCCTCTCATCCCCCTTCCCCCTATTCTGCTGCATTTGAGATATCCCATTTAGTATGTATGTCATTCTATCCCTGAGCCAGATTCAATGAGAATGTGGTTTTGCCTTTTTGCCTTCCTGTTCTTCCCTTCCCCTGCAACCACTTCCCTTTGCTTCTTCTACATGAGATAGTTTACCCTACCCTGTCTCTCCCCATCTCCTCTTGCCACTTTCCTCTCTCACCTCATAACTTCACCCCTTAAGTATCATCCCTTCCCACCAAATTCAACCTGTGCCCTCTATCCATGTATAACTGTAAACATATATACATACATTCACATACGTATTCATATGCCCGTATACCCTTTTTCCATTATTTTCATACTGAGAATGGTTTCATCAGTCACAGTTTTTGTTTTTCCATGTAGGAATGTAAATAGTTCAAATTTGATAAGTTCCTTTTGATTTCTTTTCCCTGATTACCTTGTCAGGCACCTTTTGCTTCTTGTGTCTGAATGTCAAATTTTCTATTAAACTCTGTTTTTTTTGTCCTCAGTAATGCTTGAAAGTCCTCTATTCTACTGAATGACCATATTTTCCCCTTAAAAAATACTCAGTTTTGCTGGGCATGTGATCCTTGGCTTCAATCCCAGCTCTTTTGCCCTCTGGAATATCATATTCCATGCCCTTCCACCCCTTAATGTAGAAGCTGCCAGGGCCTGTGCTATTCTGATTGTGTTTCCACAATATTGAATTTTTTTCTTCCTGGTTGCTTAGAGTATTTTCTCCTTGATCTGGGAATTCTGGAACCTGGCTATAATATTCCTGGGACTTTTCTTTGTGGGATTCTTTTTCAGGAGGTGATCTGTGGATTCTTTCAACTTCTCTTTTGCCCTCTGGGTCTAAAACATCATGGATATTTCCCTTAAGAACTTCTTGAAGCATGATTTCTAGGTGCTTTCTTTTTTTTTAAGCAATTGGGGTTAGGTAACTTGCTCAAGGTTACATGGCTAGTCATTATTTATGTGTGGGTGCTCATTTTCTGAGGCCGGATTTGATCTCGGGTCATCCCAACTCCAAGGCCGGTGCTCTTACTCGCTGCGCCACTTAGCCGCCCCTTTTAGGGCAACTGGGGTTAAGTAACTTGCCCAAGGTCACACGGCTAGGTTTTTGTTTGTGTGGGTTAAGTGTCTGAGGATGGATCCGAACTCAGGTCCTTCTGACTCCAGGGCCAGCGCTCTACTCACTGCGCCACCTAGCCACCCTAGGTGCTTTCTTTGATCATGGTTTTCAGGTAGTCCAATAATTTTTAAATTATCTCCTGGATCTATTTTTCAGGTCAGTGGTTTTTCCCATGAGATATTTCAATTGCCTTCTATTCTTTCATTTGTTTGGATCTGTTTAACAGCATCTTGATTTCTCATAAAGTCATTAGCTTCCATTTGCTCCAGTCTAACTGTGAAGGAATGGATCTCCTCAGTGAGCTTTTGAGATTCTTTTGCTTTCTGGCAAATTTGGCTTTTTAACGCAATCTTCTCCTCATTGCCCTTTTGGGCCTCTTTTGCTATTTGAGTAAGTCTATTTTTAGGGTGTTATTTACCTCAGTCAGGCTGTTGACTCTCATTTCATACTTTTCCTGCATCTTTCTCCTTTCTCTTCCCAAATTTTCCTCCACTTCTCTTATCTGCTTCTTAAAGTCTTCTATTGCCTGTCACCCGCTCATATTTTCCTTTGGGGCTTTTGGAGCAGGATTTCTGACCTCACCGTCCTCCTCCTGTTCCCTGCTTCGATCCTCTTTGCCCCTAAAATAGGAGTCTAGTGTTGCATTTTTCTGTTTATTTTGTTTCCTTTCCCTAGGCATGTTGCCACTTAATTACTTGACTTTTGGGCTTTTTGCCACAGTAAGACTCTGCCACCAGACAGGGGAGCTTGTGTCCTGAACATTGGGGTATTCACAACTTCCAGATATGGCAAGTTGGATACCCACCCCAGCCCTCCCCCCCCAGATCACAATCCAGATCCAATCAGGTTAAAGCAAGAGCAATTAACCTCCAAGACTGATCGCTGGATCTCCCTACAGTTCACAGGCCGGGAGCTGATGCTGCCACTGGAGCTGCAAAATGGAGTTTATCCTCAGCAGTTTCTAGCCCCCAGGGGAGGCAGCCAACGTGTTCCACCAATAGTGGCCCCAAAGTCCATAGTGTAGTAACCTCTTACTTTGTCCTAGGCATGTCTTTGTTGATAATTCTGGAATCACCACAGCTGTGGTGGTTTGGGGTCCCTCTAGCTGGCTGCTAGTCTGGCCACCCTGGGGCTGAAATAGAGGCTCATCTGGACCTGGGCTCGGCTCTCTGAGCACTGGGCTGTTGGATCCCAGAGCGATGCTCTGGCCCTCCCTGCAGGGCTACTGGGCTTTCCACAGTGAGAGGTTAGCTTCTTTGTGTTGTTCTTTAGGTGCTGGGGCTCCAGAAGTTGTTCAGAGTCCCCTTTTTACGTGGTTTGGAAGTGGTCTGGTGGGAGAGCACCTTTAAAATTCTGTTTTGTAGTTGTGATCATATGGGTTCTGAGTTTGTTTTGGCAGGTAGATCCCCAAATATTTTATAATGTCTACAGTAACTTTAAATGGGATTTCTCTTTCTATCTCTTGCTGCTGAATTTCATTATATATATATATACAGGAATGCCAAGGATTTCTGTGGGTTTATTTTATATCTTGCAACTTTTCCAAATTTATTTATTGCCTCAAGTAGTTTTTTACTTGATTCTCTAGGAATCTCTAAGTATATCATCATATCATCTGCAAAGAGTGATGGCTTGGTCTCTTCTTCGCCTAATTTAATTCCTTTGATTTCTTTGATTTGAGAGTTCATCCCATTCATATTCACAGTAAAGATGACTATCTGTCTCTTCCCTTCCATCCTATGACCTCCCCTGCTTATGTTTTTGTTTCTTCCTTCTCCCTTCCCCTCCTCGAGGGCTTCTCTTTTGACCACCCCCTCCCTCAGTATTCCCACCAGGTGACCTCCCTTCTTTACCTACCCTCTCCCCTTAGTACTATTACCTATTTCCCTCCTTTCTAATCCCTTCCTTTACTCCCCCCCCCCACCTTTTTATCGCCCCACTTACCCTCCTACTATAGGACACAATAAATTTTTATACTTATCATATTATGTTACTCCCCCTTTGACAGCAAACCAATGAGAGTAAATTTCAAACAATGCTCCTCTCCCTCCCTCCTTTTCCTCTATTTAATGAATTTACATATCTATTCACATTAGAATATTAAACTTAACTGATTATGTTGATCCCTCTTTGAACCAGAACTAGTGAGAATAATGTTCAAATGATGTTCCTCTACCTCTTTCTTTCCCCTCTACTATAGTGTGTTTTTATGCCTCTTTTGAATGGCATACTTTACCTTTTTCTGCCTCATCCTTTCCTTTTAACCCATTATAGTCCCTTGGATTCCCTTAATAAATTCATTCGTACCCACACCCTCTATCTATGTATGACCCTTTTAAAGGTCATGATAATCATATAAATTTCAATATTGACAGTAAACAGCTTCTCATGTAGGGATATAAACATTTGTTCTTATTGCATTCCAACTTATGTGCATGTGTGTATGAGTGTGCGTGTGTGCATCTATATATGTTTGAGTCTGTGTTTTTCTTGTTTACCTTTCTATGTCTTTCTTGAGTCTTGTAATTGGAGATCAAATTTTCCATTAAGCTCTGGCTTTTTCATCAGGAAAGGCTGCAAGTCCCTTATTTCATTAAATGACCATTTCTTTGCCTAAACAATTATGCTCAGTTTTGCTGGGTAGTTAATTCTTTGTTGTAGTCCTAGCTCTCTTGCCCTAAGAAATATTAAATTCCAATCCCTCCTATCTTTTAATGTAGAAGCTGTTAGGTCCTGTGTGATCCTGACTGTAGTTCTATGATATTTGAATTGTTTCTTTTTTGCTGCTTGCAGTATTTTTTCCTTAATCTTGTAATTCTGGAGTTTGGCTACTATATTTCTTGGAGTTTTAAATTTGGGATCTCTTTCAGGAGGAGTCCAGTAAATTCTTTTGATAATTATTTTATCTTCTGATTCTAGGACTTCAGGATAGTTTTCTTTGACAATCTCTTGGAAGATGTTGTCCAGGCTGCTTTTTTCATCATGATTTTCCAGTAGACCAATAATTCTTAACTTATCTCTCCTGGATCTGTTCTCTAGGTCAGTTGTTTTTCCAGTGAGAAATTTTACACTTTCTTCCATTTTTTCAATCTTCATGCTTTGTTTGATTGATTCCTGGTGCTTCATAGAGTTCTGAGTTTCAATTTGACTGATTCTAATTTAAAAAAAAAATATATAGTCTTCAGTTGGTTTTTGAAGGTCCTCTTTTAGGGAGGTATTTTCTCCAATTACTTCACTAATTTTACATTTTAAGGATTTATTTTCTTCAGTGAAACTTTTTTTTTTCCAATTTGGTCACTGCCTCCCTGATTTTGTCTTTAAAATCTTTCTTAAGCTCCTCTAAGAATGCTTTTTGGGCTTCAGACCAGTTCATATTTCCTTCTGTGGTCTCAGGTGTGAGTAAAGAGTCCAAGTTTTCCTCTGCATTTGGTTGTTCTTGACCTACATAATAAGCTCATATCAATGTTCTTGCCTTCCCCTTCTCCTTCTCAGCTCCTTCCTTCCCATTGTAATTTCCTATTCCCTAATTTCTCTGGTTGTTCGATAAGGGCCTGGTCTTTGACTTTGAACGATGTAGCCTCTGGCTGTCTAGTTTGAGTCTAAGGCAAGAGTCTCAGCGAGGTATGCTGAGGTGTACAGAGTAATCTGTGGAGGAGTGGTGGTCTGGGCACTTCAGATTTCTGCTTCTATACCCCTGGGCTATAGCTCAGGCAGACTTATGCTCAGGTGAGGTGGGTCTTGTTGGGACCCCTCCCCCTCTTCTCTTCAGACTCCTAGCTGCCTCAGTTACACCCCTTCTCAATGACTCCCAAGCCTGAGGCTATTTCTACTATTTTAGGATTTCACTCTGGGTGGGACACTTACCTTTGGATTTTCTAGGTCATGGAGGAGGAATTGGAGCAACCAGTTTACTTTTTCATTCTGCCTCCTGGAGAAACAGATAGGCAATTTCTAAACTTCTGGGCTGGGGGCTGATAGCCCCAAGAGAAGTTGTTGTCTCTGCTTGGGGCCCCGAACCCTCTCTTAACTGGCACCAATGATTCCTCCTGTCCCCTGGTGAGATGCTGGTGAGACGACTGTGATTTGTCCTTCAGATGGATGAGCTGCCCAGCTGGGGCTCCTCTCTTTGGTGTAGTCTGTTCATCTGCTCTCAAGTCCGAGCTGTGCTGGCCCCACGTGCTCAGTGCTCCCCCTGTCTGGACCCACTGGGTACTGTCCTGGGCTCCATGCTCTGTCTCCAAGTGGATTCTGTCACTCCAGAATCCATTCAGATTCACTTTTTAAAGTTTAGTGACAAGATTCACGAAGTTGCTGAGAGTGGTTATGCTTCCTTTCTCCCATCTTGGCTCCACCCCCTTCTCTTTCTATATCTTATTGTTGGATTTTGTTAGAAATATACAGGAATGCCAAGGATTTATGTAGTTTTATTTTATGTCCTGCAAGTTTGCCAAATGTCTCAAGTAGTTTTTTACTTGATTCTCTAGGATTCTCTAAGTATATCATCCGCAAAGAGTGATAACTTAGTTTCTTCTTTGCCTAATTTGATTCCTTTTATTTCTTTTTCTTCTCTAATTGCTACTGCTAACATTTCTAGAACAAGATTGAATAGGAGGCATGATAGTGAACATCCTTGTTTCACCCCTGATCTTATTGGAAATGCTTCTAGCATATCCCCATTACATATAATACTTGCTGATGGCTTTAAATAGATGCTATTTATTCTTTTAAGGAAAGCTCTTTTTATTCCTGCTTTCTAGTGTTTTAATAGTAATGGATGTTGTATTTTGTCAGAAGCCTTTTCTGCATCTATTGATATAATCATGTGGTTTCTGCTAATTTTATTGTTGATATGATCAATTATACTGATGGTTTTCCTAATATTAAACCATCTTACATCCCTGGAATAAATCCTACCTGATTAAAGTGTATTATTCTTGTGATAAGTTACTGTAGTCTTTTAGCTAATATATTATTTAAAATTTTTGCATCTATATTCATGAGGGAAATTGGTCTATAATTTTCTTTCTCCATTTTATCTCTTCCTGATTTAGGTATCAGTACCATATTTGTGTCATACAAAGAATTTGGTAGGACTCCTTCTTCACTAATTTTCCCAAATAGTTTGTAGAGTGTAGGAATCAATTGTTCTTTAAATGTTTGATAGAATTCACTGGCCCTGGAGATTTTTTCCTAGGGAGTTCACTGATGGCTTATCCAATTTCTTTTTTCTGAGGTGGGGTTATTTAAGCAATTTACTTCCTCCTCAGTTAATCTCGACAACTTATGTTCTTGTAAATATTCATCCATTTCACTAAGATTGTCAAATTTATGTGCATACAATTTGGCTAAAATAATTCCGAATTATTGTTTTAATTTCCTCCTCATTGGAGGTAGATTCTGCCTTTTCATTTTTGATACTCATAATTTAGTTTTCTTCTTTCTTTTTTTTATCATATTGACTAAGAGGCTATCAATTTTGTTGTTTTTTTTTTCATAAAACAAGTTCTTAGTTTTACTTATTAATTCAATAGTTTTCTTAATTTCAATTTTATTAATCTGTCCTTTGGTTTTCATTATTTCTAATTTAGTATTTAATTGGGGATTTTCAATTTGTTCTTTTTTTAGCTTTTTCAATTGCATGCCCAATTCTTTGACCTCCCCAGAAAGAGGATTAATAAGGGAGTTTGGAAACCTGGTTTCTAGTTCTAGCCTTCTCATTAACAGATCTTTAGTCCAGGTCAAGTCATTAATCCTCTCTGGGACTCAGAGAGATTCAAATTATAATGTATAATATATTTTCTCATTTGATCTTCACAACAATAGAAATGGTTTTATACCCACTTTTCACATGAGGAAACAGGGGTAGAGTGAGTGCCTCTTGGTTCTTGAATTGCTATTCCCAAAGAATATTCATTGTTGTCAGAAACTTTAGAGAGTGAAAACAACAATGTTAATTAATGAATATGGTAGAAATTGAGTAAGTAGGGTGGGAAGGCCAGGATGTTCAACTCTTACCAAGTCTTAAACCTTCAGAGTTAAATGAATGTGCAATATCATTTAATGTGAGAGGTATGCAGAAGGAGGTACAACTGAATTTAGGAGATAAGTACCAGAGACTTGAAATGGGAAGTGTGAAGGTATCAAGAAACAAGAAAACAGCACTTACTGGGCAGTAGCAGGGTTCCCTAAACAAATCTACTAAATAATTTTTGCTGGGGCCTAGCCCTGGTATTAGGCATTCGACATGGAAATTTCTGTCTCATTATCTTATCCAGGTTGCAAGTGCAACAGCCATGTATAAACTAATTCTACTATGAACAGGCACTGAAGCTTAAAGTGCTCCATTTATCTGACCTGAACTAGTTAACCTTTTGGCATCCTGGTGGTCCTTCTCCCCTAGGAACTCACCATAATGTGGTCAGATTTTGAATGGACACCTAATTAACTTTAATCCTAGTGCAGCTTAGAACTTTCAAGCTCAAGTGATCTGTCAAATTCATCTTTCCGCTGTAAATGGGATTACAAGCAGACACCACCATGTCTGGCCCACATGGAAATTTCAGGACAGATCTTGGAAGGTAGAAATGGTAGTCAATACCAGTCCTTTAGCAGAAAGCCAGTATGGTTCAGTGGTTGTAGTCAGGAAGACTTGGGCTCAAATCACATCTTATATGCTTACTCTCTGTGTCATAAAAGAATGTGGTAGGACTTCTTCTATTGGAATCAATTGTTCTTTAAATGTTTGGGCAAATCTCTTAACCTCTCTGGGCCTCAGTTTCCCCATCTGTAAAATGGATCTCATTGACCTTTAGAAGTCTTTCGTAATTCTAAATTCATGATTCTCTGAATTGCTGGGCTAATCAATGAATGCCTCTCCAATCCCCCACAGCTTACATGTGATGAATTCACCTCAACCCACATATACTGCAGAGCATAGTTCAAATCAGCAGGTTGATTTGCCTCAACTTTATGAGAAATCAAGCAAACTTCCTCCATCTATTGAAAAACCCATGTCTAAGTTCCTTGTAGCAAGTCATTACTTGTCAATGCTCAGAAGAGTCTGAAGCTAATCATTCAGCTTTGTTTCATTAGCCCTGCTGTAATGTAGCAAAGCTAATGCAGTCAGAAGCTGTGAGCAAGGCGTGCACTGTGGAAGGAGTTCCTTTCACTTTAGCAATGAAAATTGAATGTGGAAATAATTCCCTGCTCCTTTTTGGAATATTATCATGCTATTAAATAGGCTAAGACTATTAAAAAGTAATGACATGAAGTTGCATGGATCGTTATTTTAAGAGATTGAATGAGAATATTTTGCTGATCTGCTCTAGTCCTTGTGTAATCCTGGGTTTAAGGGTTCTTGTGCACATATCCATTGTACTTGCAAAATTTCAGCTCCTTTCTCAAAGAAGAGAATTTGATTTCTCAGAAGATGGACAGGCAAGCTCTCCTAAAAACACTTCAATTATTTTGATCAGGCTTTAATTAGTGCTAAGTCAATAATGATTGCTGGAAGCAACACATGGGACTCAGAAGACTCAAACTGAGCCTATTTTATGTGGAGATGGGTAGCTAAGTAAATGGATCTTTCAATTCCACTGGCCTTTCCTGGGTAATGTGTGATTGGACCCTGGATCTTGAAATTGAATGTCCAAGGAAGAAGCGACATCAACTTGAACTGTTTTGGAGGGATTCTTTATACTGATGATTCTAAGATCAGTCAGAACCAAAGATCTCATAGGGCAGGATCTGATTCTTCTAGCTTTGTTGGATACTAAGTAACTAGCTGGTCCAAAACGACTGGTTAAAGTAAATCAGGGCTCAGAATCAAATACTTCTAGCTATAGTCTAATGGTACACAAACTCTAACAAAGTAGTTTCTTAACAGAAGGGGGGAGTTTTGTACCTGCGATTTCATTAATGTGAGGAGCTCTTGGCATGGAGGTTCCTTCCAATGATTCAGATCAGTGACTACTCTGTAACTTGGAATCTGGGTGAGTTTTGGTGGCACTTAGTTTGTGGTCACATAGCCAGGCTATCTCAGAACTGCAGAATCTGAATCCACATATACCCAAACTCCAAATCCAGCCCTCTATTCCCTACATCATTCTGCCCCTTGATTTCTGAATTGCTACTCCCAAAGTTGGTCAATTGCCACAGGAATTTTGGAAGAAAAAATTAATGTTAACTTTAAATGTTTGTTTTCCTGTGATGTATCATCCTTGATGAAGTAAACACTCTCACATATACTACATCTGTCTTTATTTTTTTGTTCACTAAACTCTTCCCATAAAATACAATGAATATATTACCTCCCCAATGGCTTTAGTTATGTAGAATTAAACCTAGAGGCTTGTATTAACCCTGCTACTAAGTTACTATTTATGGAAGGCCTTGAAAGCTACACATGGAGCATCTAGGAAAGCATCTTCATTGCACTAGATGCCCATTCAGCTCTTAAGTAATGTTCTGATAATATTCAGTCTGATACATATCAACCAGTAACTAACTTCCTTTCCATTGTGATTTCTGGCTCCTTGGTGTACATTTCAGGAACCACAGAATCTTGGGAGCCCCTTTAGAGACCCATCCAACGTGTACAAGACTCTTCTACAACATCCAGAACAAATAGTGATTTGACCTCAGTTTAGCACCTGCAAAGATTTGAACCATACTACCTCCCTGGGGACCCCATTTCACCTCTGGACAGCACTAATTGTTAACTGAAGTAGGTAGTGGATAGAGTTGAATATAGAACAATGAAGACCTGAATTCCAATCTAGCCTCAAATACTAGCTACAAGACCCTGGATAAGTCACTTTAACCTCTGTCTGCCTCAGTTTCTTTAACTGTATTGGGGATAATAATAGCACCTACCTCCCAGGGTTGTTGTGCAGATCAAATGAGATAATATTTGTAAGGTGCTTTGCAAACCCTTAAAGTGACAGATAAATGCTAGCTATCACCATCATTATTGTCATAATTATTAATATTAACTTTTCCCTTTAAACAAGTTTAAATATGTTTCTCTACATCTTCTATCCATTGTTCCTGGTTTTGCCTATTGGGGTCAAGCAGACCCTAGCAGAATGGCAGAGTAGAAAAAATACCGATTCTAGAGCTGGAAAGTCTGGGTACAAATTCCATCTCTGAAGCTTATTGCCTGAATGACCTTAGCCAGTTATTTAACTTCCCTGGATATTAATTAATTTGCTCATGTGTAAATAGAGGGAGAGTTGGACCAGGTGGGAAGAAAATCACTCTAGGGCAGCTTCATTAGTCATATGTTCATTTAAGTATTTCCAAGAATTTTCTGAGAAGTCTTTGAACCTTAACTCTAAGAAGTTTCTTTACATATCCAGTGCATTCTTGGGGAAATTTAAAAAATACTGAGATAGGGATGGGATATAAAAAATAAAGATATAAACATATTTCTGGGACTTGGTTAGAGGTGAAATTATTACGTCAAGCAGGAAAACACAGTAGGGGAGTCTTTCAGTATCGGGACTATAGAAATAGAAGATAAAAGTCATGCTCTATTTCTGTTTTTTAATGCCTAACACCTCTGGCCTCAGGAACTCATCTAGACTTAAATATATTCAATTCAATTCAATAAATATTTATTATGTGCCTACAAGCTGCAAGGCATTGTTTCAGACATTGAGAGGTGCAAAAATAAAAATAGAAACATGTCTACCCTCTAGCAGCTTATATTTTCCTGCCTGGGAGTGATACAACAGATGCATAAATAAATAGAATATAAGGTGATTTGAGAAGTTATAAGTTAAAAAAATAAATGTTATAAATAAAATTTGGGAATTGAGAAAAAATACATGGTGATTAGAAGATGTTAAAAGCATTGATAACTAAGCAAAAGAGAAAGGCTTTAATCAATCAGTCAAAATGCATTTATTAAGAATTTATTATGTTCCAGGAATTATGTTAGCCACTCCAGATACAAATACAAACAATGAAATGATCTCCTTCTCAATAATATTGCCAAACATTTATATTTTGCTTACTAAGTGCCAAGTATTGCTTTACAATTATTATCTCATTTGATCCTCACCACAAGCCTGGGAGGTATGTTATCATTATTCCCATTTTACAGATGAGGAAACTGAGGCAAACAGAGTTTAAATAACTTGCCCAGGGTCACATAGCTAGTAAAAGTTTAAGGCTGGATTTCAACTCACATAATTTTGAAAAGAGCCTTTTCTGTTGACCTCTCATAAGGACAGAAACCAAACTGCAAAATGTTTAGGAGTCAATGAGATATATCAAGGCAATGAATGTAGTAGATGGTGTAAGGGAGAGTGAGGAGTCCAAACTAACACAGATTACAGATGATGTGGATACAAAGGTGCTGTAAACGTTGACTTGCCTGTTCCCTGGTTTATCCCCATCACAAGATAAGAGAGACAAGGGAATCCCATGACCCAGGGTGGGGGGAGACAAGGAATTTCATGGTCCAGGATAACGAGAAGTTTTATGACATTTCAAGATAAGGGGAGATTTTAGGGCACCAGGAAATGAGCAATTCAACTCTTAGGGTACCTTTGTACTTTAGGGTGCCTTTAGAGAATAAACCTTATCTTGCAAGACTTAACTTATCCCTAAATCTCCAACCCACTTTAGAAACCCTAAAAATTACATCATCCTACCGGCTATATAGCTTTCTGTCTATATAAGTCTGGTGCTTGTCCTATATAAATGCCTTTGTTTAGCTACTTGCTAAATCTCAGGTTTGTATGCTTTTGCATCAATAAAGCTCCCGTTGGCTAAAGAGAAGATCTTATTGAATTCTTTCAAAAACTGAACCAACTTTCCCAACTCTAACCTCAACACAAACCTGGGAGAATGAAAAAATGATGGTGCTTTGAACAAAAAATAAGGAAGATTAAGAGGCATGGGTTTGAAGGAAAAGAAAATGAACCCAATGTTTTTCATATGTTGAGTTTGAGATGCTCCATAAAATGAATTAGTTGAGACATAACAGGACCATCCTTTACAAACTACCTAATATTTACTTTGCACATATTTGTAAGTACTCTTTACATCTATTCTCCATATATTTATATGAGTACTTGCCTTGCCTGTTAGAATATAAGATCCTTGAGAATAAGATTGCTTCATTCTGGGGCGGACCCAAGATGGCGGAGTAGAAACAGCTCGTCCAAGCCACTCTGCCCCCAGATTCCCCTCAAACTATGTAAAAGGGGACTCTGAACAACTTCTGGAGCCCCAGCACCCACAGAACCCACAGAGAAGCTAACCTCCCACTGAGGACAGCCCAGCAGCCCTGCAGGAAGGACCAGCGCAGCAGTCTGGGAGCTGGCAGCTTGCAGTACGCAGAACACTGGGAGTCGAGCCGAGCGGAGCCCAGGTCTGTGTGCGAGGACTGAGGAAAACAACACCTTAAAAAATAGACTAACTCTAATGGCAAAGGAGGCCCAAAAGGGCAAGGAGGAGAAGAATGCCTTAAAAAGTCGAATTTGCCAGATGGAAAAAGAATCTCAAAAGTTCACTGAAGAGATTCATTCCTGCAGAGTGAGACTGGAGCAAATGGAAGCTAATGACTTTATGAGAAATCAAGATGCTGTTAAGCAGATCCAAACAAATGAAAGATTAGAAGGCAATGTGAAATATCTCATGGGAAAAACCACTGACCTGGAAAATAGATCCAGGAGAGACAATTTAAAAATTATTGGACTACCTGAAAGCCATGATCAAAGAAAGAACCTAGAAATCACCCTTCAAGAAATTCTCAAGGAAAACTGCCCTGATGTTTTAGATCCAGAGGGCAAAATAGAGGTTGAAAGAATCCACAGATCACCTCCTGAAAAAGATCCCAAAAAGAAAACTCCCAGGAATATTATAGCCAGGTTCCAGAATCCCCAGATCAAGGAGAAAATACTACAAGCAGCCAGGAAGAAACAATTTCAATATTGTGGAAACACAATCAGAATAGCCCAGGACCTGGCAGCTTCTACACTGAGGGATCGAAGGGCATGGAATATGATATTCCAGAGGGCAAAAGAACTGGGAATGAACCCAAGGGTCACCTACCCAGCAAAACTGAGTATTTTGTTTCAGGGGAACATATGGTCATTCAGTGGAATAGAGGACTTTCAAGCATTCTTGAGGAAAAAACCAGAATTGAATAGAAAATTTGACATCCAGACACAAGAAGGAAGAGATGCCTGAGAAGGTAATCAGGGAAAAGAAATCAAAAGGAACTTATCAAAGTTGAACTATTTACATTCCTATATGGAAAAGCAAAAACTGTGACTGATGATATCTTTCTCACTATGGAAAAAATGGAAGAAGGGTGTGTGGTCATATGAATACATATGTGAATGTGTGTGTATATGGTTACAGTTATATATGGATAGAGGGCATAGGTTGAATTTGTTGGGAAGGGAGAATACTCAAGGGATGAAATTATGAGGTGAGAGAGGAAAGTGGCAAGAGGAGATGGGGAGTGACAGGATAGGGTAAACTATCCCATGTAGAAGAAGCAAGGGGAAGTGGTTGCAAGGGAGGGGGAGAATAAGGAGGGCTAAAAAGGCAAAACCACATTCACATTGAATTTGGTTCAGGGAGAGAATACATACTAAATGGGATATATCAACCTGCAGCAGGATAGGGGGAAGGAGGATGAGAGGAGGGATGATGGATGGGAGGTCATCTTTGGGGGGAGGGGAGGTTGGAAGTACCCACTATAGAAGAGGGACAGGATCATGTAGGGAATGGACCAGGTGGGGGGTGGGATGAGTGGGAGGGAATTATCAGCAGCCTTGTACAATATGTCTACTATGATAATGTTTTGCATAGCTAGACATGTACAACATATACTGAATTACTTATCTCCCAAGAGGGAATGGGTGACAAGGGAGGAAGGAAATGGATCTGAAATTGGAGGTCTTAACATTAAATGTTTCAAATATATATAAATACTATTATTAATACTCTTTTGCTTGTAATAGGAAGATAAGATGTGCAGGCATTGGGACACAAAGATTCATCTTCCTCCAATGGAAAAGTCGAAGGGGGTATGGGAGAAGCTATGGGAGAGAGCAGATTGGAGGAAGCGATGTCTTGTGGGACTGCTATTCTGGGAGGGTGGGTAGGGGAATAACGGGGAGAAGGTGATTGTAACTCAAAATCTGGCGGAAATGAATGATGTAAAACAGAAGTTAATATAGCATTTGTTTAAAAAAAAAAAGATTGCTTCATTCTTTGTATTTGAATCCCCAATGTGTAATACTGTTCCTGAAACATGATGGGTCCTTGATAAATCTTTGCTGATTGGCTGATTGATTGAGCAATCCAATCAAAAGGAACAAAATGAGCAAAGAAATGGAGGAAGGAAAGTGCCCAACGTGTATTGGGGATGTTCAATAGGAAAAGAATTAGTAAATAGGGAAAAATGAAAGATTAGAGAGCGACAAAGGATAATTGAGGGGGCAATTGTTTGGAGAAAACAGGAGGGGGAGGGGATCAAGGTCACATGGAGAGTAATTAGCCTTGGCAAGCAGAAGGGCCACCTTGTTGATAGAAATGGGAGAAAGGAGAGAGTGAGGGATGAAGTCAAGGGTTTTTTTTAGATGGAGAGAAAAGGAGAAAGGTGAGGTCATGTCATTGGTTTCAGTTTTCTTTGAATCAAGCCTTGAATGAAGATGGGAATTAAGAGGGATGCTCATGAAAAAGTATGGCATTCTGCTCATGTGGTTGATTTGTGCAAATTTAGGAAGGAGAAGATAGAAGATTAAGTTTTGGGGATGTGTATTAGAACAATTTGACTGGATGTACATTACTGGGATTGATGTGAAATACCATTTCATTTCAAACAACAAAAATTTACTTGTTTTCAAAGCAATGGGCATGGGTAGTGTGAAAGTATAAATAAAGCAGATTGTTCTCGCTGAGCTTGCAAGGTAGTGGTAAGCATGGTGATTTTATTAATATATACTTGTATATATGTATGTATACATATATATGCACACACATACTTAATATTTGTATATTATATATGTGTGTATACCATATACACAGATTATATACATGTGTGTATATGGTATATACACACATACACATACATATATGCACACATACACATATATGTGTGTGCATAGCTATAATACAAATAGAACACAATAAGTATATTAAAAAATTAAAATATTTAGTCCAGCTTTGAGGACAGAAAGATAATCTCTTGCAGGAAGAATCAGGAAAGGCTTCATGGAAGAGTTGAGTCATAAAGGATGCCTTGGATTTAGCTAGGCTGAGATAGAGGAAAAGTGAGGGAAATAGTCAAAGTACAAAAGAGTGAGCAAAGCCATGGAGAAAGTATGGGACACACAAAACATGAGATAATGAATAATCCAATATGGTTGGAACACAAGAGTTAATGTAGTAGAGATTTTTATATTGTTCAGTAGTTTTAGTTGTGTCCAATTCTTTGTTTCCTCATTTGGAGTTTTCTTGGCAAAGATGCTGGAGGGGTTTGTCATTCTTCTGTCCAGCTCATTTTACAGATTAGGAGGCTGAGACAAACAGGGTTAAGTGTCTTGCCTAGGGTTACACAGCTAGTAAGTGTCTGAGGCCAGATTTGCACTGAAGTCTTCTGACTCCAGGCCTGGTGCTTTATCCACTGTGCCACAGAACAGGAAAGATAAGGTAATAATAGATGTAGGTGGCTTTGGACACCAGGATAAGGAGATTGGACTTTATTCATTTGGCAATGGGGACCCCTTGAAAAGTTTTGAGCAATTGAGTGACTTGATAAGAATGCATTTTTCATGCATTTAGAAAATTAATCTGGAAGGACTAGTAGAACAAATTGGAGGGAGAGACTAGAAGTGGGAAGATTGGCAATAGTCCAAGCAAATGGTAATGAAGACCTGCACTGGGGTGACAGTAATAGTAATAGTAGGGAATCTGCTAGGGGAAGATGTTAATCTTCCTTGGAAGATGAAGCCATGATAAAGAAGGCAAAAAGCAAAGTCTGACCAGGCAGGATACTCTTGAGCCCAGATGGGAAATCACCATAATTTGTATAGGTAGATCTTCTAGGTGACTATGGAAAATTTTAATTTATATTTTTTGGTGTTCTCTAAAATAGTAGACCTTTCCTTGTAGGAAGTTTTCCTCTTTGGCTGAAGGGGACATGTGGAGGAAAGAAAGACTCATCTAAAGTTGGATATCAGACAAGGAAGAATGAATGATAGAAAGATGGAGTAAATAATTTCAAATGAAATATTCATGTGCAAAGGAAATAGAATCTGAGTGTAATAAAAGGAATGTGCTGCATATTGGTGGGCTTGGTATTATTCTGAAAATTATGCCCCCTGTCAACTCAACAATACAAGGCTTAAAATATATAATTAATACTCAACATTAATAATACATTTCTAATCTCCAGTTGCAAAAATATAGCTTTTCCACTTTCTTAGAGAATAACCTACATTTTTGTCATTACCATTTTGTCAAAAAAGTACACATGATTTAATGTACAATAAACTGGTATGTGAGCTAATGCTCTGGGGCCAGGCCAAACTCTTCAGGAAGCAGCTGCATTTATCATCGGGACCTTAGCTTTGGTTTTCAAATTATTTAGGAGGAGCAAAATGAAAGAAAATTCAGTCAAGGGGTAGCAGAGCCTCCAAGGAACTAGAGGCCTTTCGTATGTGATTGACTTCTAGGGAGGACTGGCTATTAGAAAGTTAGTAATGTTCGGAGCCACTAAGTGGCGCAGTGAGTAGAGCATCGGCCCTGGAGTCAGAAGGACCTGAGTTCGGATCCGGCCTCAGACACTTAACACACACATAAACAATGTGTGTTAACCTAGCCATGTGAACTTGGGCAAGTTACTTACTTCCAATTGCCCTCCAAAAAGCAAAAAAAAAAAAAAAGTACTGTTCAGGGCTGGAGTGATAGGGATGGGTTGGCAGGAGAGGGCTAAGGAGGATGAAGTTTCAATTTGCTCTATGAGCATCCCTGCAGAAAGTCACTAAAAAATATATGTTCTATTTCTTCCTGCCCTTCTTCCACTTTTTACTATCTCATAGCCATGCCTGTGAGGCAGTTATTAAAGAAATCAGTATACGTAGGATTGGGGCAGAGTATTCTTTGGTCAAAATTTTAAGATTGGTTTTTATCGACATGAACACTTCTTTCTGGGTGCTCTTTCTCTTTTCTCTGTGTTCGAAACCACATTTCCAGGAAATGGGATTGATCAGTGAAGAGAATACTAGATTTAGAAAAGATCTGAGTTCAAATCCAGCCTCAGGCACTTACTACCTGTGGCACTCTAAACAAATCATTTCTCCTATGTCTACCTCAGCTTCTTTATATAAAATGTGGAGGATAATAAAGCACCTATCTCCCAGAGAAGTTGTGAGGATTAAATTACATAATATTTATCAAGCATTTTGTAAACCTTGAAGAAGTATATAAATACCTGCTATTATTATTTATTGTTATCTAACAAGAAGTCCCCTACCTTCTCCTTTGATCAAAGTTTACTTGTTGAGTCCTATTTCTTTAGGATATTGCCCTTTGT
Organism: Gymnobelideus leadbeateri; assembly: GCA_011680675.1. Taxonomy (NCBI): domain Eukaryota; kingdom Metazoa; phylum Chordata; class Mammalia; order Diprotodontia; family Petauridae; genus Gymnobelideus; species Gymnobelideus leadbeateri. Next base: position 63,786 of record WOXC01012037.1, on the reverse strand, counting down.
TTAAATTAATATGATAATTTATTTTAGACTAAAATATTTAAATAATTATAATAATACATTGCTTGAATTATAGCATCTGCCTTCATTATTGTTCAGTTGTATTATAATAGCAATGGGAATCTTCCCTGCCCTTTAATAAGCCTAAGACCCAGCTGAATTGAATGTAATCACATGAAGCCTATGGTGAGAGGAGTCTGATGAAGGGTGGAGCAGAGACCATGGGAAGCTGGGAGTCAGAGTATTTAGAGAAGGAGGAAGGAGAGGACACACCCAGACAGGCTTGTGAGTAAATGTTTATTTGTGGGAAGGTTAAAGGATAGTGTCGCTCTCTGCTGTGTTGTGGTGTATTAACTTCTATGTTGCTATGATGAATTAGGTGTTGGGGTTTGGTTTTCTGGTGTCTGAACAAAAGTTTTGTTTCTGTCTTCTATATGGAGAGTCAGTTATATTTTGTGATGATGCACTATGCTGGCATATTTACAGTCACTGTTGGCATTGTGAATATTGCATTGGTGCTACATTTGGCAGGCAAGGGCAGGATCACAAGGTATCAGATCTCTATTTGGTGGCAGAAAGGATTTAGAAGGAGAAATGGATATCCCAGAATAGGAAGATTTATCTTATTCCTTGGTAGTAAGGGAGTGGAACTAAAAGTACAGAACTCTGTGAAAATTGGGGACTGAGGTTACAGAAAGGGAGACCCTAAGGGTTTAGAAACATGTTTACAAGGAATACCAATAAAACCAGGGAGAGAATTAGAAGTGTGTAGAAAAAAACTGGGTTTTACTAAGAGGTTACCATATTATATGTAAGAGCACAGACAAGCTGTTACAAGAGAAAATTCAGATGGAGAAAATATTAGCTATTTTGGATGGGAAGTGGTCTGTGTTACAATGTTCAGGCTCTCCTTTAGAAGAGCAAGCTGGAAGGTCTCAGGTGGTAGAAGAGAAGGCTGCTGTTGTGAATTTAATTCAGAAAAAAGAAGAAGAAAACTGACAAAAGAAATGTACATGCCTCCCTAATACAGACTGAGCCTAGCTGCCGTGATGACCACTGCCAGGACAGTGCATGGGTGAATGATACATGAGGAGGTGAATATTATATCAGGAGGCTTTTACAAGGGCAGAAGTTTGCCCCATACTAAGAAGAAACCAGGAGAATCAGGGAGGCCAAACAAAGTTCAGAGAGATAATTGAGGATTTCATTCAGCAGTTTACTGCTATATTAAGCAGATTCACCCAAAGAATGGGAGAATTCTTAATGGTGGTGAGAATCAGTGATAAAGGAGGAGTATGGGTAGATAGTATGAATTGCTTTAAATGTATAGGTATTTGTCAGAATCCTTTGGTTCAGCAAGCTTTTAGGGATTACTACATTCAAGAAGGTAATAACAGGACCAATCTTTTAGCTTTAACTACCAAGGGATGCAATAAAATGTATCCCACTGATTCTATGTGGCCTAGTGGAGAAAGACCCTGGGATTTTCACAGAGACTGAATGAGAAAGTTGAACTAAGAAGTAATGGTTGGATGCTCTCATGACTGGAGATGCAGATGCATATCATGATATCCTCTTAGCAGTTCCTCATAGAAATATCATAGTGAACAAGGCTCCTCCTGCTTATAAGAACCTACTACTGATTCTTCTAATTGGTGAAATAAGGCACCCTCTTTTAGAGGTGCTAGATAAGATTTCACAGCTAAGTGACTTAAGGGAATGGGAAAAAGATAAATTTCATCGAGAGAAGAGTAAATGGCCAGCAGATTCAAAGTCAGAATAGATTGAAAAGAAAAGTATTATTCACTGTTCTACTGAGAGCAAGGGTTGATTTTGGAAGAATGGATGGTATTCCAACTAATGAACTATGTAAACTGTCCTGAGAAAAGGTCTTAATATTAGAAGGAATGGGCAAGTGAGAACTGCCCTTACAGATCCTCCTGAATCATTGTATCCTAGTTTGTCACACCTTCAGGGAAAATAGGAAATTGGTCAAGTCCCAGCTCAGATGAAAGAAATACACAGATGGCATTACAGATCCCATATCAATCTGACTATATATTGGGAAAATGGACCAAATACTGTAACCAGGACATTGATAGATACTGGGGCAGAGGCCTCCCTTATATATGGGAACCTGGACAAATTCAAACATGGAATTCCTATTACCATGACAGGACTGGAAGGGACTGAAATATCAGCCAGACAAGTCAAACTAACAATGAAAATTGTACAATTACATAAGAGAATATTCTGTGGTTATTGTGCCCATTCCTGAATATATCATTGGAATAGATATATTGAGTGATATGATCCTGAATTTACCTGAAAGAAGATAATAATTTGCAGTAAGGAAATAGGAATTAATAGAGTTTTAGTGTGAAAAATTAAAATGAATCCAATCACTTTACCTGAAACTTCTGAAGTAATTACTTTCAAGTAGTATCATGTACCAGGTGGGCAAGATGAAATTACCAATACTGTAAAGGAATATGTTGAAGCAGGAGTGTTAGTCCCTACAAATATGTGATGGAAAATCCTGTTTGGTTAGTATGTGGAGAATGACAGTAGATCATAGACAATTGAATAAGGTGACTCCTCCCTTGTATTCTGCTGCTCCAGATACTGTCACCTTAACAGAAAGGACCCAGAAATATGATGGGACTTGGTATGCAGTAATTGATTTAGCCAATACTTTCTTTGCCATCCCAATAGATTCTAAACAATGAGACCAGTTTGCTTTCACTTAGCAGGGCAGACAATATACTTTTACTTGCTTGCCACAAAGAGATCTGCTTAGCTCCACTATTTGTCATAGGATTGTGGTTAAATATTTGGATGAATTAGAGCTTTCTGGTGCATAGCTTACCCACTACATAGATGATACAGGGAAATAATGTAAAAGAAGTGGAGAAAAGTTTGACACTTTTACTTGAGTATATGAAAAGCAAAGGGTAGAAAATTAACCCAGCAAAGATTCAAGTACCAGCTCAAACCATAAAATTTCGAGGAATACAATGGAATAAGGGGCTGCAAGAGTTTTCTTTTGCCAAGTCCAACAAGAGATTCAGAACTTTCCTATTCCTAACAATAAGAAAGAAGCCCAAAAGTTTATAGGATATAAAGATACTTGGAAGAAATATGATTTTGATTTGTGACTTGCACAGAGTAAAGCTTTTGAAGAAGTCAAGGCTGGACTTCACGTCTCTTGGCTCAGGTTCTTGCTTTAATAGTGTTTGGACAGAACAGATCCCGGATCCCCCCAGCTCCCCTTGCTTTTTAGCTTCAGCCTTCTGCATCGCGCCAGCCCGTGGGACCAGCCCCTGCCTCCAGGACCAGCCACCTCCTCCCTCTGCCATTGGTGCCTTGAGCTCTAGTTCCCAGATCTAGCAAAACTTCTCCTATGAGGCCGAGGCCGCTGTCAACAGCCTGGCCAACCTGTTCCTGCAAGTGACCTACTCCTACCTGTCCCTGGGTTTCTATTTCGACCAGGACGATGTCACCCTGCCTAGGGTGTCGCAGTTTTTCCGTGAGCTGGTGAAGGACAAACGTGAGGATGGTTAGAGCCCTATGCAGCTCCAGAACCAGTGTGGGGGCTGTTTCCTCCTCCAGGATGTGCAGAAACCTGCCCAAGATGAGTGGGGTACAGATTAGATGCCATGCAGGCAGCCTGAATGAGGCCCTCCTGAAGCTGCACGCCCTGGGCTAGAGCCAAGGCAATCCACATCTCTGCGACTTCCTGGAGAGCCACTACCTGGGCACACAGGTTAAGCTGCTGAAGCATGTGGGTTACCACCTGACCATGCTGCTCCACGTGCAGGCAGACCTCCAGCCCGGGCTGGGCAAGTACCTGTTTGAGAGGCTGAGCCTGAAGCAAGACTAGGGGAGCAGCCTAGGCAAGGCGGCCCCAGGGCCCAACCAAGACCACTCACATAAAGCTAGCTGCTCTCAGGGGAAAAAAAAAGGCAAGGCTGCTGTACAATTATCCCTAGATTAATGGCCTACACAAAATGACCCCATGGAATTAAAAGTGACTGGGGGCGGGGGGTGGCTAGGTGGCACAGTGAATAGATAACCAGCCTAGGTGTGAGGATGACCTGAGTTCAAATCCGGCTGACAAAAACAACAAAGCCAAAATGTACCCTTAGGATTTTGGTCTAGGAAACTCCCTACATCTGGAGTTCAATATACACCTTTTGAAAAGCAACTGTTAGCTATATATTGGGCTTTGGTAGAGACTGAACAACTTACTCTGGGTCAAGAAGTAATATTAAGGCCTGGAATCCCAATTATGACCTGGGTAATGAGTACCCCAGCTTCTAACAGAATTGGACATTCACAAAAGGCTAGCATAATTAAATGGAAATGGCATATTCAAAATAGATCTAAAACAGACAAAAGTGGAGTATCTGCTCTATATGAATCTATAGCAAACATAGATACTGAGGGAAATGATACATCCTCTGAAGCAAAGCAACAATTGATACAGTCCTTGATAAAATGGAATGAAGGATATGATGGATTGACTGGAGAAGAGAAGAAACATTCATGGTTTACTGATGGGGAAACAACATATTTGGGCCACAAAAGACATTGGGAAGCATACAAGATTGACTTTAGAAAGTACTGGGATAGGTGGAAATAGTCAACATGTTGAACTTACGGCAGTATATCAAGACATTAAAACAGAACAAGGAGGACAGTATCATATATTCACTGATTCATTGGCAGTAGATAATGGGTTATCTTATCTTATTTAGATGTCCATGTGGAAAAATCAAAATTGGGAAATTCATGGTGAACAAGTCTGGGGCAAAGAATTATGGGAAGATATATGGGACATATCTTTGGTTACTAATTCGTTGGTTTTTCATGTAGATGCTCTGCTCATCACGCCAGAATGTGAGTACAATGCATATGTTGATTGACTAGCAAAGATTGCTACTCAATGTACTGTCCCTACTCTGACACCAACTGATGATCTGGTACTAGCAAAATGGGTCCATCAAAGAGCCGGTCATTTAAGAGTCCAGACCACACACCAGTGGGCACAAGATCAAGGTATTATTATCTCATATTCATTGTTAAAGTAAGTAGCAGAGGAATGTCATATATGTCAGTTGGAAAAGGAACCAACTGTCCCTCAGGTAGTAACTGGAGAGATAGCAAAGGGAAAAGTTCCAGCCCAAATTTGGCAGATAGATTTATATTGGTCCTCAACCCCAAGATAAAGGATGTAAATTTATATGTACCTCTGTTGACAACTATTCAGGTGTACTAATGGCTTGTCCTTATAAGAATGCAACCCAGAAAGACACCTGTAAAACTCTAGATGCCATAAGTCTACATTATGGAACCCCAATGCAAGATTCTAAGTGACAATGGGTCACATTTCCAAGGTAATGAAATGAAGAAATATTGTACATTAAGCAACATAGAATGGATTTATCATATTCCATATTATCCACAAGCATGTGGGTTAATTGAAAGAATGAATGAATTATTGAAAGAACAGTTAAGGAAGTTAAGTTCTAATAATTTGTATCAACATTGGAAGGATAATTACAATTGCCATCGGTGCTGTGAATATTGCATTGGTGCTATATGTACCAACAACAATATGTGTCCAACTCCTTGTGACCTCATTTGGGGTTTTCTTGGCAATGGTACTGGAGTGGTTTGCTATTTTCTTGCCCAACCCATTTTATAGATGAGTAAAAGGAGGTAAACAGGGTTAAATGACTTGCTAGGGACACACAGCTACTGTATGAAACCAGATTTTAATTCAGGAATTGGAGGCTTCCTAATTCTAGGTTTGGTGCTCTATTCACTATACCATCTGACTGCTTTCAGTACTTCTAATCAAAGGAGTCAATATAATGGTGGGATTTCAGAAACTAGGGCAAAGTCAGGAAAGGGGAAATTGTTCATTTTTGTGTTGAGAGTGAGAAAAGAAGGAAATGGTGCTAAAATATATCATTGACCCTTAAATCATACCACACTAGAAACCACAGAAGCATCTTGGTGGTGCATGGAGAAGTGTATCTGCAGTCTAGAAGACCTGAGTTCACATTTGACCCCTGTAGTGGTAATGGGAATTTAAAGATCTTCCTTTCCCCTTAGTAGGTCTAAGGGAATTTAAAGATCTTTCCTGCTTTGAAGATCTTCCCTGCCCCCTAATAGGTTGAATATAATCACATGGAGCCTGTGATGGGAGAAGTTTGCTGAATGTGCAGAGCAGAACCCAGAGGAAGCTGGGAGTCAGAGTAGTTAGAATGGTGGGAGGAGAGGATGCACACAAGGAGACAGCTAGACTTTTGAGTGTTTGTTTGTGGGAAGTCTAAAGAATGATGTGGCCCTGTGCTCTGTAATAGTGCATTAACTTCTTTGTTGCTATCATGGATTTGACTTTCTTGTGTTGGAATCTGGCTTCCTGGTGTCTTAATAAATGTTTTGTTTCTGTCTTATATATGGAGAGTCTGTTATATTTTGCAATTCAGAACTGTGCCAGTATATTCATTGTAGCCATCAGTGCTGTGAGTATCATGTTGGTGTAATAACCTCCAGATACTTATTTACTCTGTGACCCTGGAGAAGTCACTTCACTTTTAGCTGACTCAGTTTCCTCATTCTGATAAGTCTTAATCTGCAACATGGGTGACTTTCTAGCCTTTATCCAAAGCAGATCCCCTCACCACCCAATTTCCCTATACCTAGTACTAATCAAGGTCAAGACCATTAAAATCATCCTCTAGTGTTTTCAGCATGCAAATGAACTTTGAAGGTTGGCAAACACCTATTTGGTGAGAGAGTTGAACAGTCTCTCGGAATAAAGACTGCCTTCACATACATAGACCTGGACTCTTTCATGGTCTTGGGATGTCTCTGTCTCTGTCTCTGTCTCTGTCTCTCTCTCTGACTCTCTGTCTCTCTGTCTCTCTGTCTCTCTGTCTCTCTCTCTTCAATATAACACTATACCATGCCCATTGTCATAAACAGAAAAATTCATTTTTTCTGTGCTAGCAAAGAACTGGAAACAAAGTAGATACCCATTTAATGGGAATGGTCAAACAAACTATGGTATATGAATTTAATGGAATATTATTGTGCTGTATTAAATAATGCATATGGGCATTTCAGAGAAACTTGGGAAGACAGATGGAGACATACAAAGTGAAGTATGCAGAACCAATTAAGCAAAATGAACAAAGACTACAGTAAAGTAAAGAGAAAGAAAATGGAACACTTTGTAATTATAATGACCAAACTTACCCTTAAGGAAGAGATAAGAAGATACATATCCCTCCACAATTTGTAGAAATGTGTATGAAGTGGGATTATGGGTGCAGAACATTGATTATACTGTCAAACTCAGTTGATATGTTGGCTAATTCTAATGAAGTTTCCCTCTTATTTCTTTTTTTGCTAAAAGAATAAAAACTTTGTTCCCAGGTCAAGGAGAAAATACTAGAAGCAACTAGGAATTAAAAAAAATACTGTGGAGCTACAGTTAGAATAAGACAAGATTTAGCAGTTTCTATTATTAAAAGGCTGCACGGCATGAAAGATTATATTTCTAAGAGCAAAGGAACTAGGCTCGCACCCAAGAATAATTTACCCAGCAAAGCTGAGTGTAATCCTGAATGGAAAAAAATTAATATTTAATGAACTAAAGGACTCTAAGGTATTTGTGAAGAAAGGACCAGGACTGAATGAAAAATTTGACCTGCTAGATTCAGGAGAAATTCAAGGCAACATGTAGCTGCCCCAATTATAAAGATTTTAAGAAGGTCAAAATGTTTGCTTTTTATGTGGAGAACTATTATCTGTAACTCTTAAGAATGTTATAATTGGGGTGGCTAGGTAGTTCATTGAATAAAACACCAGCCCTGGAGGCAGGAGGACATGAGTTCAAATTTGGCCCCTGACACAACACACTAGCCGAGTCACCTTGGGCAAGTCATTTAATCCCAATTGCCCTGCCTTCCCCACTCAAAAAAAAAAAAAAAAGAATGTTACTTAGGTAGCTTGAAAGAGCATACAGCATACATAGATAGAAAGTCTGGGGTTAAGTAGGATGGAATGATCCTAAAAAATAAAATTGAGTAGGGAGAGGTAAAATGAGCAATTATCTCATACAAATGAGGCATGAATGGAAAAACTGTTACAGTGGAGGCAGGTGGTTTGGAGGGCTAGTAATGACAGAACTTTATTCTCATAGCAATTGGGTTAAAGAGGGAATAACACACCTCTAGAAGGATATAAGAGTTTTCTTAACTTATCAAGAAATAAGAAAGGGAGGGAATAGGAAAAGGGAGGGACTTGTGATGTGCAGATCAAGACATAGAAGGGTAAAGGGAGAGGATAAGGGAGGGAATCTTCAAAGAGTAGATAAAGGTTAGAAATAAATTAGATGTTTGAAGAGAGATGGGGTAAAAAGAGAGGGAGAGAAGGATGAACAGGGAGGAAAATTCAATGGAGGGAAATACACATCTAATAATTATAACTCATCCGTAAAATAGAAATGGATAGCAGAATGGGTTAAAAATGAGAATCCAACAAGATGTTGTTTATAAGAAACACATTATTTATTTATTTATTTTTGCTTTTTGGAGGGCAACTGGGGTTAAGTAACTTGCCCAAGGTCACAGGCTAGTGTGTGTGTGTGTGTGTGTGTGTGTGTGTGTGTGTGTGTGTGTGTGTGCATGTGTGTGAAGTGTCTGAGGCTGGCTCTGAACTCAGGTCCTTCTGACTCGGGGCCAGCACTCTACTCACTATGCCACCTAGTCACCCCAAGAAATACATTTATAAATAAGAAATATGCACAGAGTGAAAATAAAGGGCTGGTATTTTTTTAAAGCAGTAGCAATCATGATTTCAGACAAAGTTGAAGTTAAATTAGATTTAATTAAAAGAGATTAACTGAGTAACTACATTATGATAAAAAGGTACCATAGAAAAGGAAGTAATAGGGGGGCTAGGTGGCGCAGTGAGTAGAGTGCTGGCCCTGGAGTCAGAAGGACCTGAGTTCGGATCTCACCTCAGACATGTAACACACACACACACACACACACACACACACACACACACACAAACAAAACAAAACAAAAACAAACAAACAAAAAAAAAACCTAGCCGTGTAACCTTGGGCAAGTTACTTAACCCCAATTGCCCTCCAAAAAAAGCAAAAAAAAAAAAAAAAAGCAAAAAGAAAAGGAAATAATATCAGTACTAAACCTATGTACATTAAATGTTATAACATCCAAAGTTTTAAAGAAAAAGCTAAATGAATTGCAGGAGAAAATAGATAGCAAAATTATAACAGAAGGGAGCTCCAATCTTTCCCTCTCTGAATGAGACCTGGCAGCGCGCAGTGCGCAGAGCGCAGGAGCCGAGCTGAGCCCAGGTCCGCCTGAGCCGAGGTTTTAGCCCCAGGGCGGCAGGGCCAGCAATTAGCTGGAGGAACCCCAGAACACCAGCAACTGTGGCGACTCCAGAATTATCAACATAGACATGCCTAGGACAAAGTAAGAGGTTAGTGTCCTATGGACTTTGGGACCTGTATTTGGGGAATGCGTCAGCTCCCTCCCCTGGGGGCTAGAAGCCTCTGAGGAGACACACCATTTTGTAGTTTTCAGAGGCAGCTCCAGCTCCTGGCCTGCAATTAATTGTAGGGAGATCCAGCGATCAGTATTTGGGGGGTAATCGCTCTTGCTTTAACCTCCCTGGACCTGGATTGTGATCTAGGGTGGAAGTCGTGGGTGGGTTTACAGCTTGCCAGAAACGGAAGTTGCCCCCCACACGTTCGTGATGAAAATTCCTCTATCTGGCCTTAAAGCCATAGTGTGGCAACAAGCCCAAAAGTCAGGTAATTAAGTGGCAACATGACAAGGCAAAGGAAACAGAAAGATGCAACCCTAGACTCCTATTTTGGGGGCATAGATCGGGAAAAGGACTGTGAGGCCAGAAGTCCTGCTCCAAAAGCCCCAGGGGAAAACATGAGCAGGTTGCAGGCCATAGAGGACCTTAAGAAGGACTTTAAAAATCAAATAAGAGAAGTGGAGGAAAAATTGGGAAGAGAAATGAGAAGGATGCAGAAAAAGTATGAAATGAGGGTCAACAGCCTGACTGAGGAAAACAACACCTTAAAAAATAGACTAACTCAAATGGCAAAGGAGGCCCAAAAGGGCAATGAGGAGAAGAATGCCTTAAAAGTCGAATTTGCCAGATGGAAAAAGAATCTCAAAAGTTCACTGAGGAGATTCATTCCTTCAGAGTTAGACTGGAGCAAATGGAAGCTAATGACTTTATGAGAAATCAAGATGCTGTGAAGCAGATCCAAACAAATGAAAGATTAGAAGGCAATGTGAAATATCTCATGGGAAAAACCACTGACCTGGAAAATAGATCCAGGAGAGACAATTTAAAAATTATTGGACTACCTGAAAGCCATGATCAAAGAAAGAACCTAGAAATCACCCTTCAAGAAATTCTCAAGGAAAATTGCCCTGATGTTTTAGATCCAGAGGGCAAAATAGAGGTTGAAAGAATCCAACGATCACCTCCTGAAAAAGATCCCAAAAAGAAAACTCCCAGGAATATTATAGCCAGGTTCCAGAATCCCCAGATCAAGGAGAAAATACTACAAGCAGCCAGGAAGAAACAATTTCAATATTGTGGAAACACAATCAGAATAGCCCAGGACCTGGCAGCTTCTACACTGAGGGATCAAAGGGCATGGAATACGATATTCCAGAGGGCAAAAGACCTGAGAATGAACCCAAGGGGCACCTACCCAGCAAAACTGAGTATTTTGTTTCAGGGGAAAATATGGTCATTCAGTGGAATAGAGGACTTTCAAGCATTCTTGAGGAAAAAACCAGAATTGAATAGAAAATTTGAAATTCAGACACAAGAAGCAAGAGATGCCTGAGAAGGTAATCATGGAAAAGAGATCAAAAGGAACTTATCAAAGTTGAACTTTTTACATTCCTATATGGAAAAACAATAACTGTGAGTGATGTTATCTTTCTCACTATGAAAATAATGGAAGAAGGGTGTGTGGTCATATGAATACATATGTGAATGTGTGTGTATATGGATAGAGGGCATAGGTTGAATTTGTTGGGAAGGGAGAATACTCAAGGGATGAAATTATGAGGTGTGAGAGGAAAGTGGCAAGAGGAGATGGGGAAAGACAGGGTAGGGTAAACTATCTCATGTAGAAGAAGCAAGGGGAAGTGGTTGCAAGGGAGGGGGAGAATAGGAAGGGAAAAATGGCAAATCCACATTCTCATTGAATTTGGTTCACGGAGAGAATGACATACATACTAAATGGGATATCTCAACCTACAGCAGAATAGGGGGAAGCAAGATGAGAAGAGGGATGATTGATGGGGGGGGGGCATCCTTGGGGTGAGGGGAGGTTGGAAGTACCCACTATAGAAGAGGGACAGGATCATGTAGGGAATGGACCAGGTGGGGGTGGGATGAGTGGGAGGGAATTATAAGCAGCCTTGTACAATATATCTACTATGATAATGTTTTGCATAGCTAGACATGTACAACATATACTGAATTACTTATCTTCCCAGAGGGAATGGGTGACAAGGAAGGAAGGAAATGGATCTGAAATTCGAGGTCTTAACCTTAAATGTTTCAAATATATACACACACACACACACACACACACACACACACACACACACAATATATATATATATATATATATATATATATATATATATATATATATATATATATATATATATATATATATATATATTAAGATGTGCAGGCATTGGGACACAAAGATTCACCTGGAAAAGTTGAAGGGGGTATGGGAGAAGGTATGGGAGAGAGCAGATTGGAGGAAGCGATATCTTGTGGGACTGCTATTCTGGGAGGTTGGGTAGGGGAATAACGGGGGGAAATAATTGTAACTCAAAATCTGGTGGAAATGAATGATGTAAAACAGAAGTTAATAAAGCATTTGTTTAAAAAAAAAACTTCAAAAACCAAATTAGAAATCCTAAAAATTAAAGGCAAGATTAATAAAATTGAATATAAAGAAAACTAATTAAATTAATAAGTAAAACCAAAGCTGGTTTTATGAAAAAACAATTATAGATAAACCATTGATCAATATGATTAAAAAAGTAAAGGGACAGCTAGGTGGCACAGTGAATAGAGTACTGGCTCTGGAGTCAGGAAAACCTGAGCTCAAATTTGGCCTCAGTCACTTGACACATTTACTAGCTGTGTGACTTTGGGCAAGTCGCTTAACTCAAAATGCCTTGCTTTCCCCCCTCAAATAAAAATTTTTAAAAGAGAAGAAAACTAAATTCCTTGTATCAAAAAATAAAAACGTGAATGTACTACTAATGAAGATTAAATTAAAGCAATTATAAGGAGTTATTTTGCCGACTTATATGCCAATAAATTTAATGATTTAATTAAAATGGAAGAATACTTATAAAAATATAAACTACCTAGATTAACAGAGAGGAAATAGAGTATCTAAATAAACCTGTTTTAGAAAAGGAAATTGAACAGCCCAAAAATGAGGTTTTTTTTTAATTAAACAAATGCTTTATTAACTTCTGGTTAACATTGTTCATTTCCACCAGAGTATGAATTACATTTTCCCCCATTTTTTCCCTACCCACCACCCCAGAACAGCAGTCCCACTAGATACCACCTCATCCAATCTGCTCTCTCCCATATCTTCTCCCATACCCCCTTCAAATTTGCCATTAGGGCAAGGTGAATCTCTGAGCCCCAATGCCTGGACATCTTATGAATCATTTAATTTTAAAACTTCGATTTTCAGATCCATTCCCTTCCTCCCTTGTCACCCACTCCCTCTGAGAAGATAAGCAATTCAGTATGTGTTGTACATGTATATCTATGCAAAACATTACCATAGTAGATGTATTGTAAAAGACTGCTTATATTTCCCTCCCACCTGTCTCACCTCCCACCTGGTCCATTCCCTGTTTTGATCTTGTCCCTCTTTGATAGTGGGTACTTCCAACCTCTCCTCCCCCCAGAATGCCCTCCCCTCCGTCACCCCCCCTCTCATCCCCCTTTCCCCTACTCAGGAGAGTGAGTGAGGGTAAGATATTCCATTTAGTATGTATGTGATTCTCTCCTTGAGCCAACTTCAATGAGAATATGCTTTTCCCTTTTTGCCTTCCAGTTCTTCCCCTCCCCTGCAACTACTTCCCCTTGCCTCTTCTACATGAGATAGTTTACCCTACCCTGTCTCTCTCCATCTCCTCTTGCCACTTTCCTCTCTCACCTCGTGACTTCACCCCTGAAGAATTATCCCTTTCTTGGGGCAGCTAGGTGGCGCAGACAGCAGAGCGCCGGCCCCAGAGCCAGAAGGACCCGAGCCCAGATCCGGCCCCAGACACCTAACACACAAAAAAAAAAACCAGCCTTGCGACCCCAGGCAAGTCACCCAACCCCAATTGCCCTCCAAAAAAAAAAGAAAAGAAAAGAAAAAAGAATCATCCCTTCCCATCAAATTCAACCTGTGCCCTCTATCCATGTATACCTGTGAACATATGCCATGTGCCCTTCTTCAATTATTTTAATAATGAGAAATGTTTCATCAAAAACAGTTATTGTTTTTCCCTGTAGGAATGTAAATAGTCCAACTTTGATAAGTTCCTTTTGATTTCTTTTCCTTCATTACCTTCTCAAGCATTTCTTGCTTCTTGTGTCTGAATGTCAAATTTTCTATTCAACTCTGGTTTTTTCATCAAGAATGCTTGAAAGTCCTCTATTCCACTGAGTGACCATATTTTCCCCTGAAACAAGATATGCAGTTTTGCTGGGTAGGTGATTCTTGGTTTTAATCCCAGCTCTTTTGCCCTCTGGAATATCATATTCCATGCCCTTTGATCCCTCAGTGTAGAAGCTGCCAGGTCCTGGGCGATTCTGATTGTGTTTCCACAATATTGAAATTGTTTCTTCCTGGCTGCTTGTAGTATTTTCTCCTTGATCTGGGAGTTCTGGAGTCTGGCTATAATATTCCTGGGAGTTTTCTTTTTGGGATCTTTTTCAGGAGGTGATTGGTGGATTCATTCAACCTCTATTTCCTCCACTGGGTCTAAAACATGAAGGCAATTTTCCTTGAGAATTTCTTTGAGGATGATTTCTAGGTTCTTTCTTTGATCATGGTTTTCAGGCAGTCCAATAATTTTCAAATTATCTCTCCTGGATCTATTTTCCAGGTCAGTGGTTTTTCCCATGAGATATTTCACATTGCCTTCTATTCTTCCATTTGTTTGGATCTGTTTAATAGTATCTTGATTTCTCATAAAGTCACTAGCTTCCATTTTCTCCAGTCTAATTCTGAAGGAATGAATCTCCTCAGTGAGCTTTTGAGATTCTTTTTCCATCTGGAAAATTCGACTTTTTAAGGCATTCTTCTCCTCATTGCCTTTCTGAGCCTCTTTTGCCATTTGAGTTAGTCTATTTTTTAGGGTGTTATTTTCCTCAGTCAGGGTATTGACTGTCATTTCATACTTTTCTTGCATCTTTTTCATTTCTCTTCCCAAATTTTCCCCCACTTCTCTTATCTGCTTCTTAAGGTCCTTGATGGCCTGTAGCCAGCTTGTATTTTCATTTGGGGCTTTTGCTGCAGGAGTTCTGACCTCACAGTCCTCCTCCATGCTTTGAGCCTCTTTGCCCCTAAAATAGGAGTCCAATGTTGAACTTTTCTGTTTATTTTCTTTCATTTGCCTAGGCAAGTTGCCACTTAATTACTTGATTTTGGGGCTTGTTGCCATAGTAGGACTCTGCCACCAGACAGGGGAGCTTCTGCCCAAACGTGGGGTCGTCACAACTTCCACCAGTTGGGTGGCCTCTGTAAAGCCTCCACCCACTCTGGCAAGTTGGATACCCACCCCAAACTTCCCCCCCAGACCACAATCCAGATCCAGGCAGTTTAAAGCAAGAGTGATTAACCCCCAGACTGATTGCTGGATCTCGCTACAGTTCTCAGACCAGGAGCTAGAGCCACTACTGACACTGCAAAATGGCTTCTGTGCTGCTGTTTCTTCACCAGCTTTTCGTCCCCAAGGGAGGAAGCCACGAGTTCCCCAAATACTGGTCCCAAAGTCCATAGGGCACTAACCTCTCACTTTGTCGTAGGCATATCTGTGCTTATATTTCTGGAATCGCCACAATTGCTGGTGTTCTGGGGTCCCTCCAGCCGGCTGAAGGCCCAGCCGCCCTGGGGCTAAAACTGCGGACCTGGGCTCGGCTCTGCTCTATGAGCTGTCGGTTCCCATCGAGCTGTGCTGCTTGCTCTGAGAGCACTGCAATGGCCGCTCCCTGCAGGGCTGCTGGGCTGTCCTCAGCAGGAGGTTAGCTTCTCTGTGCCGTTCTGTGGGTGCTGGGGCTCCAGAAGTTCGGAGTCCCCTTTGACATTGTTTGAAATTTGTGTGGGGCAGA
Source organism: Gymnobelideus leadbeateri (assembly GCA_011680675.1). NCBI lineage: Eukaryota > Metazoa > Chordata > Mammalia > Diprotodontia > Petauridae > Gymnobelideus > Gymnobelideus leadbeateri. The sequence goes on along the minus strand of WOXC01012037.1, from coordinate 48,321 downwards.
GCACATTGGAAATGCTGTTTCTACTCTGCCATCTTGGCTCTGCCCCCCCCAAAATGAGTTTCTTAAGAAAAAAACCATTAGGACCAGATGGATTTACAAGGGAATTCTACCAAATATTTAAAGGTCAACTGATTCCATTATTAAATAAATCATTTGGAATAATAGGCAAAGAAGGAGCCCTACCAAATTCCTTTATGAAACAAATATGATGCTGATACCTAAATGGGAAAGAGCAAAAGTAGAGGAAGAAAATTGTAGACCAATTTCATTAATGACTATGCATGTCAAAATCTTAAATAAAATACTAGCTAGAAGACCAGAGCGCTAGATCACAAAGATTATAAATTTTGACCAATTATTTATAGCAGGAATGTATGATGGTTTAACATGAGGAAAACTGTTAATATAGTTGATTACATAAAAACAAAAATTATTATATCCATAGATGTAGAAAAATATTTTGACTAAATACTACATTCCTTGTTATTAAAAACACTTGAAAGCATAGATTTAAATTTGTTTTTTTTTTTTCTTAAAATAAGAAGCCTCTACCTAAAATCATCAGCAAGCATTATTTGTATTGCAGATAAGCTAATTTTGGTGAGTCATCCCAGTCTGTCAACGATCTTTTTGGGTGGTAATCTTGTCATCTGACATATTAGTTATACTTCCCAAATTTGTTTCATCTTCAGATCAGATGAAAGTGCAGGCATCAATATCCCTTCATCTAGTTCAATAATCAAAATGTTGAATAACACTGGACCAAGGATGAGAATCTGAAGCACTGAATTAGAGAGCTCTCTCCAAAATCAATATTTTGCTAGTCATATGACTATTACATGAGTCAATCAGTCAAACAATAAGTATCTATTAAATATATGTCATGCATTGTATTAATTTCTGGGATGAAAAGAAATAGGGAAAATAGTCTCTATCCTCAAAGACTTTACATTCTAATGAGAAAACATGTATATAAACATATATGTATTAGACATATACATATTAGATGCAAGCAATCCTTCAGAGGGAAGGCACTAACAACTAGGGAAATTCGGTATGGACTCAAGGAAGGTGAAATTTCAGTTGATCTTTGAAAGAAATCAGGGATTCTAAGAAGTGAAAGTGAGGAGGGAAAGCATTCTAGACACAAGGGACACCTGATAAAGACATAGAACTGGGAGATGAAGAATTTTGCATGATAAGTAGCAAGTAGAACCAGATGGCTGAACTGTCAACTTTAAAATAGGAAGTGATCCAGTTATGAAGAACATTAAATGCCAAATAGAGGGTTAAGATTTGAACCTAGAGGTACTAGGGAGTCACTGACATTTATAAAATATTTTGGGAGGGCTGATGATCACATACCCAAATTCTTTCAGTACCCGGGGCTCATTCTGAGTTTTAGCAGTCTGGAGGCTATTATTGCTAGACCATGCTTGTATATGTATTCATTTTTAGTTAACTTCCTTCCTTCACTCTTCTATAATAATTTTGTTTTAGTGAGTTAAGTTCTGGATTCAGAGTCAGTAAAGCCCGAGTTGAAATCCTGTCTCAGATGCTTTCTAGTTATGTGACCCTAGGTAAGTCACTTAATCGCTCTCATCTATAAAAAGGGGATAATAATTGCTCCTCAAGGCAGCTGATGACTCAAGGGGTAGAGCATTGGACCTAGGGTCAGGAAGACTGAGCTCAAATCCAGACTCAGATACATCCTGTGTGATGCTAGGCAAGTCACTAAACCTCTGATTGCTTGACAAAAAGGATCCATGAGAGAAGCAAATAGCAAACCACTCCAGTATCTTAGCCAAGGAAACACCATGCATACTTGGTCCATAAAGTCACAAAGAGTCAGATAGGACTGATCAAGGGAACAACAACAATAACAACAACCATAAGAACAAAAACAAACAACAGCACCCAACTCCTGGTGTTTATAATGAGGATGAAATGAGATAACAAAAATAAATTTGCAACTTGTTTTACAATTGTTTTTTAAAAGCTATTATTTAAGATTATTTTAGAAATCTGAGTTGATTGGTTAGACTCTTGTGCATCCATAGGATGAAGCAGCTTAGCCAGCTATCCCTTTTCTTCTTCATCATTAGGTCAGAAAAAAGAAAACTTAGGAGGGATGAAATGCTATTATATGATATTAATATCATTATTGAATATAAATACTGTATCGTGTTATTATTGTTAGAAATAAATGGTATAATTGCTGTTGTTATTATTATCTCAAATCTAGCACTGGCATCATTTTTTTTTTCTCCAAGCCTGTTATTGTATTGGTGTAAGGGACTCCCAATAAGAAAACACTGCCCTGCAATTCATAGTCTTATAAATTACCTGAGAGCAATGAAAGATTAAGAAATTTGTCCAGAGTCACACAGAGGTGCCACCTGAACCTAGGTCTTCCTGTCTCCACAGCCATCTCTCTGTTACACCATTCTGCCTCTTTAATTCATAACACTGGGCCTCATTTCAAGAATTGCCCTTTCCAGGAAGTTGAGTCATACTCAATTATCAAAATGCCTTAGATTCAAGGTTAGGAAGAATTTGAGGACTCTAATGAAGCCAACTGTCCTTAGAAGCCATTAGACAATGCTAGGAAAAGGATTATTTTTGCTGAAAGTAGTTAGGGAGTGGGGGTGGGGAAAGAAGTGCCATGAAGGACACACCTTCCAAATTGCTGCCAACCCAAGGTTAAACTTTGCCACTTTTCACGTGGACAGGCCTGGACATCCTGCGTAATGGTGCTGTGATCTAAGTGATGCCCTTGAGATTTTCACAGCATTCTTAACCATAGATAGTGGTTATGATTGTATGCAGTCTTGGTGATACTAGGTTCCTAAGTACCCCGCTGATACATACATATGTGTGTGTATGTCTGTGTGTGTGTGTGTGTGTGTGCGTGTGTGTGTGTGTGTGTGTGTGTGTGTGTGTGTGTGTGTGTGTAATTTGGATGATCTAGCACTGACTTAAATCCCTACCTATTCCTTTAATGGCTTCTTTATATTTAACTGAACTTTCTGCTGCCAGGATATAGGGCTGCTTTTTAGATACTAAGTACTTTAACTTTGTGTATCATCTTTGACTCTTTCCTCTCCCTAAACTTCTCAGTCAGTTACCAAGGACTGTCAATTTTATCTCTTTTTTTAACAAATGCTTTATTAGCTTGTGGTTTACATCATTCATTTCTGTCAGATTTTGAGTTACAATTTTCCCCATTTTCCCCCTACCCACCACCCCAGAATAGCAGTCGCACAAGAAATCCCCTTATCCAATCTGCTCTCTCCCATATTCTCCCATACCCCCTTTGACTTTACCATTAGGGCAAAGTGAATCCCTGTGACCCAATGCCTGCACATCTTATCTCCCAATTACATGCAAAATAGTATTAATAATAGTATTTACATATATTTGAATCATTTAATTTTAAAACCTCGAATTTGAGATCCATTCCCTTCCTGCCTTGTCACCCATTCCCGCTGGGAAGGTAAGCAATTCAGTATGTGTTGTACATGTATAGCTAGGCAAAACATTTCCATAGTAGATATATTGTAAAAGGCTGCTTATATTTCCTTCCCACCCATCCCACCTCCCACCTGGTCCATCCCCTACTTTGATCCTGTCCCTCTTCGAAAGTGGGTACTTCCAACCTCCCCTCCCCCCAGAATGCCCTTCCCTCCATTACCTCCCTCTCATCTCCCTTCCCCCTACTCTCCAGCAGGGTGAGATATCCCATTTATTATGTGTGTCAATCTCTTCCTGAGCCAAAATCAATAAGAATATGGTTTTGCCTTTTTGCCTTCCTGTTCTTCCACTCCCCTGCAACCACTGCCCCTTGCTTCTTCTACATGAGATAGTTTACCCTACCCTATCTCTCCCCATCTCCTCTTGCCACTTTCCTGTCTCACCTCATAGCTTCACCCCTTAAGTTTCATCCCTTCCCACCAAATTCAACCTGTGCCCTCTATCCATGTATAACTGTAAACATATATACCTACATTCACATATGTATTCATATGCCCATATATCTTTCTTCAATTATTTTCATACTGAGAAAGGTTTCCTCATTGACAGTTATTATTTTTCCATGTAGGAATGTAAATAGTTCAACTTTGATAAGTTCCTTTTGATTTCTTTTCCCTGATTACCTTCTCAAGCATCTCTTGCTTTTTGTATCTGAATGTCAAATTTTCTATTCAACTCTGGTTTTTTCCTCAAGAATGCTTGGAAGTCCTCTATTCCACTGAATGACCATATTTTCCCCTGAAAGAAGATACTCAGTTTTGCTGGGTAGGTGATTCTTGGTTTTAATCCCAGCTCTTTTGCCCTCTGGAATATCATATTACATGCCCTTTGATCCCTCAGTGTAGAAGCTGCCAGGTCCTGTGCTATTCTGATTGTGTTTCCACAGTACTGAAATTGTTTCTTCCTGGCTGCTTATAGTATTTTCTCCTTGATCTGGGAATTCTGGAACCTGGTTATACTATTCCTGGGAGTTTTCTTTTGGGGACCTTTTTTAGGAGGTGATCTGTGGATTCTTTCAAACTCTATTTTGCCCTCTGGGTCTAAAACATCAGGGCAATTTTCCTTGAGAATTTCTTGAAGGGTGATTTCGAGGTTCTTTCTTTTGGCTTTCAGGCAGTCCAATAATTTTTAAATTATCTCTCCTGGATCAATTTTCCAGGTCAGTGGTTTTTCCCATGAGATATTTCACATTGCCTTCTAATCTTTCATTTGTTTGGATCTGTTTAACAGCATCTTGATTTCTCATAAAGTCATTAGCTTCCATTTGCTCCAGTATAACTCTGAAGGAATGAATCTCCTCAGTGAGCTTTTGATATTCTTTTTCCATATGGCAAATTTGGCTTTTTAAGGCATTCTTCTCCTCATTGCTCTTTTGGCCCTCCTTTGCATTTGAGTTAGTCTATTTAAGGTGTTATTTTCCTCAGTCAGGCTGTTGACCTTCGTTTCATACTTTTCCTGCATCCTTCTCATTTCTCTTCCCAATTTTTCCTCCACTTCTCTTATTTGATTTTTAAATTCTTCTTAAGGTCCTCTATGGCCTGTAACCCACTCATATTTTCATTTGGGGCTTTTGGAGCAGGATTTCTGACCTCACAGTCCTCCTTCTGTTCCATGCTCGATCTTCTTTGCCCCCAAAATAGGGGTCTAATGTTGAATGTTTATGTTTATTTTGTTTCCTTTGCCTAGGCATGTTGCTACTTAATTTCTTGACTTTTTAGCCTTGTTGCCACAGTAGGACTCTGCCACCAGACAGGGGAGTTTCTGTCCAAAACATTGGGGTCTTCAAAACTTCTGGAGTTGGGTGGCCTCTGTAAAGCCTCCACAGGGTCCGGCAAGTTAGACACCCACCCCAGACCTCCCCCCCAGATCACAATCCAGATCCAAGCAGGTTAAAGCAGGAGCAATTAACCCCCAAGACTGATAGCTGGATCTCCCTACAGTTTGCAGGCCAGGAGCTGAAGCTTCCACTGGAGCTGCAAAATGGCGAGTGTGCTGTGTCTCCTCAGAGGCTTGTAGCCCCTGGGGGAGGAAGCTGACACGTTCCCCAAGTACTCGTTCCAAAGTCCATAGGTCACTAACCTCTCACTTTGTCCTAGGCATGTCTGTGTTGATAATTCTGGAATCACCACAGCTGCTGGTGTTCTGGGGTCCCTCCAGCCGGCTGCTGGCCCAGTTGCCCTGGGGCTAAAACTGGGGCTCACATGGACCTGGGCTTGGCTCTCTGCACACTGTGCTGTCGGCTCCCAGAGCGTTGCGCTGACTGCTCCCTGCAGGGCTGCTAGGCTGTCCTCAGTGGGAGGTTAGCTTCTTTGTGTCGTTCTGTGGGTGCTGGGGCTCCATAGTCCCCTTTTACATGGTTTGGAAGTGGTGTGTGGGGAGACCACCTTGGAAGTGCTATATATAGTCTGCCATCTTGGCTCTGCCCCCCTCAATTTTACCTCTTAATATCCCTCATAGATACATGGAAGCAACTATTTGACATAGTGTATAGACCCTGCACCCAAGAAGACCTGAGTTCAAATCCAGTACCTGGGCAAGCCACTTTACCTCTATCTCAGTTTCTTCATCCCTAAAAAACTGATAATAATAGATTCACCTCCCAGACTTGTTGGAAGGATCACATGAGGAAATGTTTGTAAAGTGCTTTATAAATACCTGTTGTTCAGCCACATTCAACTCTCTGTGACCCCATTTGGGTTTTTCTTAACAAAGTGGTTTGCCATTTCCTTTTCCAACTTGTTTTCCAGATGAGGACACTAAGGCAAACAGTGTTAAGTGTTTGCCCAAGGCCACACAGCTAGAAAGTATTTGAATTTGAACTCATGTCTTCCTGATTCTAGGTTCTATGCTCAATGTGTCCACTGTGCCACCTAGCTGTCTAGCTATTATTAAATATTATGTATGCTATCATCTCCACTCACATTGTCACCATCATAGTTCAGTTATTCATCACCTCTCTTCTGGATTATTATAATGGCTTTAAAAAGGTTTTATTAATATCTGTTGTTAAATTGCTAGATCTCTAGATTTCCCCCTCCATACCTCCCTTTCGCTTTCCTAAGTACTGCTTCCCTCCATATAGAATTGTTGCTCTTTTTTTCTTGCCATCACATTCAAGTTGACCACCGTCCCATTTTAATCTTTTCTGTAGCATCTATTTGCATGAATTTAAGAAATGTGGCTTCCCCTCCCTCAGCTGATGATGCTATCTTGCTCTTCAAACTCTCCTACAATAACTTATACTGAATCTTCTCAACCCCAACCCTATTCCTGCTGGGTTGCCCCTAGAGGACAGAGATTATTTTGTATTTGCCTCTGTATTCCCAGGTTTTAACATGAAATCTGCACATAGAAAGCAGTAAGGCTGGTTTTTAAATTTACTTCATAAAAAGCCTTGTGTTTGCTTTTCCAAATGAAGTCTCGCACTCACAGCAACGGGGAAGAGGACAGATGGCTACTTTTAGCTCAGGATTGGATTAGAGACAATAGAAAATTGTCATTAGAAATCTGTTAAGACAATCTTCTTTCTTGGATCCAAGTGGGCAATCATCCAGTTAGCCTCTTCAAGTAATTATTTTTATACTGTGATTCTGTCAGGAAACCCTATAAGAAGGTGAGGAAATGTGAGAGGAGGGGAAGCAAAGCAGTCTGGGAAAAGATAGAAAAGTCCATCAACAAATATTCCATAAATCATTCACATCATTAGAATTACAGAATTCTGGAGCTGAAAGTTTATCTAAATCACCTCTTTAATGTTAGAAAAGGATTACAGAAAACTCATTAATCTCATTACATTGTATGTCTCCCCCATACATCTATAATCTCATACATTTTTCTTGAGTGTATCTGACCAAAATCTTAAATAACCAGATAACAGTTTTATATATTTTATTTCCTCACTAAAACACTGTTAGATAAATCAAGGTAGGTTTTTTTGGTTTTGTGTTTGTGTTTGGTCCAGACCTATGATCTTATTAAGATAGGAAAATCTTGGTATAACCAAGGGTTCATAATAGAGTTGGAATGTTGGGGGGTGGGAGTATTGAGGGATGGGAATTGTTAAGCATTTAAAAATATATTTTTGGATAATTGCATTTCAATATAACTATTTTCATTTGTAATCTAATGCACTTTATCTTATGCATTTAAAACCACTATTCTGGGAAGGGATCCATAGACCTCACAAGATTGTCAAAGATGTCAAGCTTATGAACTCTTGGCTACATATTCTCCATAGATTCAGATGGGCAAGTTTCTATAATTTATGGTCTTAAAGATTTGCCCACACTACTTAAGTCAAATAATTGGACCTGTGGTTATAAAGTCAATATGGAACAGAGACAGGTCTTGAACACAGGTCTTCCTCACTTCAAGACTAATAGTGAATCCATTATAATAAAGATCTCATTTCTAAGATATATAGGAAATATGTATATATAATATTTAATATAATATATTTGTAAATGATATATCTATATATATTCCTAAGATATATAGGAAACCAAATCAAATTACAAGAATAAGAATCACTACCCAGTCAATAAATGGTCAAAGGATATTATTAGGTAGTTTTTAGAAGAAGAAATAAAAGCCATCAATAGCCATATGAAGAAATATTCTAAATCATTAATAATTAGAGAAACACAACCTAAAAAACTCTGAAGGTACCATCTCACATCCATCAGATTAACTAAATTGAAAAAAGAGGAAGTAATAGATGTTGGAGGGGTTATGGGAAAACAGGTTCTTCAATTTCCTGTTGGTGGAGCTGTGAACTGGTCCAAACTTTCTGTAAAGCAATTTGAAATTATGTCTCCCTGAAAAAAACTATTAAACTGTGCATACATTTTGACCTAGTGGTCTTACCACTGGGTATATACCACCAAAGAGATTAAAGAGGAAATGTATATATATTTAAAGCAGCTCTTTTTGTGGTAGTAAAGAATTTGAAATGAAGGGGATGTCCATCAATTGGGGAATGACTGAATAAATTATAATGTATGAATGTGATTGAATACTATTGTGATATAAGAAATAATTAAGGGGATGGTTCCAGGAAAACCTATAAAGACTTACATGAACTGATTCAGAGTGAAATGAGCAGAACTAGGACAATGTTATGTTGTTGTTGTTGAGTTGTTTCAGTTGTGTCCATCTCTATGATCCCATTTGGGGTTTTCTTGGCAAAGATACTGGAGTGGTTTGTTATTTCCTCCTCCAGTCATCTTACAGATGAGGAAGCTGAGGCAAACAGGGTTAAGTGATTTACCCAGGGTCACACAGCTAGTAAGTGTTTGAGGCTGGATTTGAACTCATGAATATGAGTCTTCCTGATTCTAAGCCCAGTGCTCTATCCACTACCCTGTAAGAATAATACTTTAATAATGAAAAAGTCTAGCGTAGCAACTCTGATCAATATGACAAATCGTAAGTTTAAATAATTCATGATGAAGTACATTATTTACCTCTAAATAGAGAGGTGATAGTCTCAGAGAGATTAAATTTTATCCTTCTCCTCCTCCTCTGTTGTAATCATCATCATCATCATCATCATCACATCATCTTCTTCTTCTTCTTCTTCTTCTTCCTCCTCTTCTTCTTCTTCTTCTTCTTCTTCTTCTTCTTCTTCTTCTTCTTCTTCTTCTTCCTCTTCCTCTTCTTCTCTAAAGTAAGTTCATTTTGGATGACTATGAATATTTGTAATGAGCTTTGTTTTTCTTGCCTTCTCAAGGGAAATGAAAAAGGGGAGAGGGAGAGAGAGCATTAGGGACTGAAAATAAAATGGGGAGGGAATAACTATTATTTAGCTGAAAAAATATAGTTAGTAGAATTCAACATTGTGGTCTTCAGTGTTTGCTTGAGACTCCCTCCATATTGGGACAAGAACAGTTTGACTTGATCAAAGACCAATACTTAGGGTTGTCTATCCATTGGTTCCCTTCAGCCTTGCATGCCACATTACTCATTTATTTTCTCTTAGATTTCTTTCATATTTTATGACTTTATATCACCTTTATTTCAAAATATTCCTTACCTCTCTTATCCCCAGAGAAATGTTTTACAGTGGAGAATGCTTTGAAAAGAGAGATAAAAGGAATTCAGTAAAACAAACACACCAAACAAATATGCAGTAGTTCATATCCATCATCTCCCCACTTTTTCAAAGAAAGGAATAAAATTTATTTTTTTTCTCTTCTTCAGGAATAATTTGGTCCTTGTAATTGCATAGTGTTTCATTTCTTATTTTTTTCTTGTGTATTTCCTTTACTAACATGAACTGACTAACTGATTAACTAACTGACCATCACTGACGTATTGCTCAAAGGAACATTATGAAAAAAAGAAGGAAGAAGAGAGAGGGGAAGGGGGAAGATTAATCAGTTGATTGATTCATTGATTTCTTCATCTTGCATCTATCTATCTCCCTGTGTCAATTAGTTCATTCACTCATTCATTCATTCATTCATTTACTTTGTTTCTGAATTCTTTGGCTTTTTCAGAGGCAGTGAGTCATTTGGGAGTGGTAGTTTATTCATTTTGCAGAGAAAGCTGGATGAATGAAAAGTTGCTCTATCTTTTTTAACCTTCCCATTCAAATCGTTTTCCCTTCCTTCTTTTAATCCTTTCTGTAGCATCTATTTTAGGATGTATTTCAGGAATACTGATGGTTTTGTTAGTTCATCCTTCAATATAGCTGGGCCTTTGCAGATGCCAGCTATTTAATGGTTTGCATTGAAATTAGCAGATTTCAGCTTAGCCTACACCTGTTTTCCACTCTTTTGTGCTTCAAAGAGAAGAAAATTTCAAAAGTGAGTCAGAAACTGCATTACGCCCAAGTTATGAATGAGTCCAAGTCAGGGGTTCTTAACCCTTTGGCAGTAAGGTGAAATGTATGTACTCTTCAGAATAATGTTTTAAATGCATCAAATTCATAGAATTACAAAGGAAACTAAATATATTGATATACAGTTATCTATCTGCCTATCTATCTACAAACCAAACAAATTAACCTAGTTTGTGTGGTTTGAAATTTAATCTTTATTCTCCTATGCCACAGCTTGGTTGATACTCTTATTTGCTGAATGATCACGAATATAGGTAATTAACTTAATGTAAGACTCCTTTTCTTAATCTGGAAAATGGGTATCAACCATTTTTTTAAGTGTCTAGGTGCTTAAGATACAAAATTAAAGACTGGAACAATACCTATTTTCAAAGACCTTATATTCTTCTCTTTTTTTTGCTTTTTGTATGGGGGAGGGCAGGGCAATTCAGGTTAAGTGACTTGTCCAAGGTCACACAGCTAGTAAGTGTTAAATGTCTGAGGTTGCATTTGAACTCAGGTCCTCCTGATTCCAGGCTCAGTGCTCTATTCACTGTGCCACCTACCTGCCCCAAAGACCTTATATTCTAAAGGGGGAATGTTTGTATATGTAAGTATATATCAAGTAGATAAAAAGGAAATAAATGTAAAGTGTTTAAATACAAGGCAGTTTGGGGGACAAAACCCTAGCATTTATGGGGCTCAGGAAGACTTCTTGTGGAAGGTGTGTTTGCCTGTGTTGAAGTGAGGGATTCTCTGAGATGAAGATGAGGAGAGTGCATTCTAGGCATAGAGGATGGTAAGGGCACAGGCACAGAAGCAGGAGATACCAAAAAGGGCAAGAAACATTGTTCATATAAATAGCATCAAGGAAGGTGCACCTTATGTTAAGCAGTCCTTTCTACGAAGACTTTTTTCCAATTTACAAAAGCTTCCCTCAGAGAAAAGAAAAAATCAGGATGCCTATGGATCTGCTGTTTGGAAGTGTGTTATTTTTTTTTCTTCTTTGAATTGATAAAATCAAATAATCACCCTCCCTACTTTATATCGATGCAGCAGCCCCTACCACTGTGCCTATATGCACAGAACAACAAAGCAACCAAGAAAGCTCCCAGTCAGATGATGCTACATACATGGAGAGTGGTCTTTGAACAGTGAGAGATCCTGAAACTAAATAAAGATTTGAGATCAAAAGAAGAGGGATGCTGAAATAGAGCCTTGATCCTCCATCTAACTAGGGAGATGAGAGGGTTCTGAGGATGCAGATGTAATAGTGAGAAGATTCCAGGGCTGATACACTTCTCAGTCTGAGCCATCGTCCAATATCTTGTCACAGGGGAGTTGATCCTTTATTAGAGAATTAGACTCTATGTCTGACTGTGATAATTGACTAAAATGACTATCTCTTCACTATAACAGAAAGTAAGAAAACTTCTTTTCAGAAAGAATAATTTTGGGGTACAAGATATACCTCTCAGAATTCACAGATAAGTTCACATTATTTTCCTGGAAGATTCCAGGTTGGCATGTATCTTTTCTGGTAGTAGAAGTAATTCTATAGTGTGCAGAAGATCTGGTAAAGGGGGTGGCATAAAGAGAGTCACTGGAAATACCTGGTATTGGGAGCTTGAGAAAAAAGACAGTGAAACTGGAGAAAGTTGAGGGGGGAGCTTTTAGAAGGACTCCTATCAGATTTATGATCTTGTTCCTGTTTCACTGAGAAGACTGAAGCCATGTACTCTTCATTCAAATTATTTCTGCCTCATCTACCTACACCTCACAGGAGAATCAGAAGAATAAACTGGATATGGATAGTTTAGACAAAAGAAGATGGAACAGAATATGACATGTATCCTCAAGTTTTTGAAGCTCAAATCTGACCTTCTGGTCTCCTCATGGCAAATACATTCCCTTCTCAGATTTTCTTCAATCTTTTCTGCATATATCTTGTATTTACCTAATTATTTACACATTGCCTCACTCATTAGAATGTAAGCTTCTTGAAGTTAGGGACAGTTTTTGACTTTCTTTGTATTCCTAGTAAGCACTTAAATGCTTGTTAACTGATTCCTTGAAGCAATGTCGGGTGGAAGGGGGATTTGCTCCTCTTGTGGCTCTAGGAGAAAGGATCTAGGTAGCAAAGAGTTTGTTATTCGGGTTTGATGTAAAGGAAAACTGCCTAAAAATTAGGTCACCAAAAGTGGAATTAGCTGCCTCAGGGAAGAGAGGTTTCTCTCTCAATGGAAGTCTCTAAGCAAAATCTAAAAAAGTTCATTTTACAGATATGTTAAAGATGGGATTATTGCTTCAGTTTAGGTTGAACTCAGCCCAAAATCTCTTTCAGATCTGAGATTATGTGATTTTATTGCCAAATTTCTTGAATGAGTAGTCTGTAACACCCTTTCAATACTATATTCTACTAACAGGTTTCATTTTTAAGAATCTCTAGTTCATCTCACTGGTTACTGTACGTTATATATTTGTAGATCAAATTTGAGGTCATGGCTCCTTCTTCCTCCTTCCTATTACTGGCTCCTTTCTTAGATTTTTCCTCTGTGAAATTCTTTGTGTTTCAACTGGCAAAAGATAGTCCCTGAACTCAAAGAGTTTACAATATAAAGGTGTTTGTCTTTTATTTTTTGTAGGGGGGAGGGCAGGGTGATAATCATTAAATATCATATTTTGGCCAAAGTGAAATGAAACAGACTGCTTTGCCTCACTTTAAAAAGGCCTTTTTCTGTGTCAGCAACTCCAGAGCCTCCTGAGACCTTGGGCAAGTTACTTAACCCCAATAGCCCTCCAAAAAGCAAAAAAAAAAAAAAAAAAAGAATTGCTTGGGGCACAGTCAGCTTGTGCTAGAGGTAGAACTTGAACCCTAGTCTTCCTGATTATAATGTCATACATGACACTATTGCCTTATGTTCCATGCATGCTTCTGTTATACTATTTGAGTATAAACTTCCTGAGAAAACTGAGGCTCAAAGATTGAGATTATGGTTTAGGTCCTTTGAGAAGTCTATTGATTAACCCCTTCCAGGTCTCAGGCCTCTTTCTGGTCACAGAAAAAATTATTCCTCCTGATAAGAAAGTTCACTCTTTGCACTCTTTACTATAAAAACCCTTGAAGAGGGTAAGTCCTGTGTGTAGTGTGCAGCATGGAATCACTGAGAAATCACGTTCCTCAGAGGTTTATTGTGGAAAAAGCTGTAGAATGAGAGGATTTGATCTGAGGAAATTGTGGGACATGTTTTTGTGATGTTGGCAGCCCTAAAAGGAAGTTACAAAGAAGAAACACACAGAGCTAAGCTTAAGCATGAATTATGCTTCCCCTCTTGCTACAGGAATTTTGCAAGCTCTTGGGGCCAATCTTAGCAAGTCAACCAAGCTCCAGATAGCAAGACTTTTATTGATTGGAAATGCAGAGTATAGACAATGGGAGACCCAGGGACAGTAATTATTCCTATTAACAAACACACAAAATCTTCAGTTTATATGTATTCATGGAACTTTGTCAATAAAATGTGTCTAAGAAAGTTGGAATCAGTGTGTAGCATGACACCAAAATAGGCAGGGTTGATTCTTACAACACTAGACCACCTGACAGAACTTCCAAAAAGTCAAGTTCATCTTATTTCCTCTTTCTTAGCCACCTAGAGGAGTAACTAGTGCTATTTACCCTCTAGGTCAGAGGTTCCCAAATTTATTTGACCTACTATCCCCTTTTCAAAAAAATTTCTCAGTGGCCCCCTGGAAATCTACTTTCTTTAACCCATTAATGTTTTCTTTTTAATCTGCATCATTTCAAAATATGATTTAAAATAATATATCTTAGCTTGAATAATTTATTGTAATTTGTGGGGTTTCTCCTGAATTGAAATTTTTTGGAGGTGAAATTGGGGTTAAGTGACTTGCTTAAGGTCATACAGCTAGTAAGTGTTAAGTGTCTGAGGCCACATTTGAACTCAGGTCCTTTTGACTTCAGGGCCAGTGCTCTATTCACTGTGCCACCTAGCTGCCCCAAAGAGTTAAATGACATACCCAGGGTCACACAGCTAGTAAGTATCTGAGACCATATGTTTTTTGGCTTTTTTTTTTTGGAGGGTGGAAGGCAAGGCAATTGGGGTAAAGTGACTTTATCAGGACTTATATCTCAAATTTAAATTTGTGCTGGTGTAAAAGCCAATTGATAGAGATCATTTCTATATCTTTGCAAATTCTCAGCAAGCCAAGCTCATTGTTTAGGAACTCCATAATTCAAACAAACTCTTTTGGCAGTTTACAAAATAAGGGAGATGGACAGGGACCCCCAAAAGGGGCTTCCTATTCACCTCATATGCCCTTAGAGCTGCTATGGGCTGTGCCCTTTGACTAGCCCTGAGGACTGCTCTGAATAGGAAGAACCAATCTAGGTAAAGCTTTCACCTCATGCCTTCCTCTACACACACACACACACACACACACACACACACACACACACACACACACACACACATATTTTTAGCATTAAAACAATAACCAACAATCTTGGAATTTTCATAAATGATAGTCAAATTGTTTTAGCTGTAACACAAACAGTAAATTTCAAATGACATCAATTGCATTTCCAGATCATAAAATTATTGGCTTCCCAAGTGTAGATACTGGTTGCCTTCTTACCTCCTGCTGCCTTGATCAATCTCATCTTCACTCACAGCTGCTGGGGGAGGGGGGAAGCATGATTCCCTGAATCCGGGTGGCACTTCCAGACTTTCTAGGTGGGATACAGGGTGCACAGGGTCCAGGGCCATTGCCAGACAGTACTGCTGTCCCTCCTTCCTTTCCCCAGGAAGGGGAGGGTGACTTAAATTCCCTACCATTCTGCAACACTCTCATTCTTAGTCTAATCTGGGATGAGAGGGGTTAACAGGAAAACCCAGGGCTGAAGGGAGTAGGAGAAAGGGAGTGACTGGGATTGTAAAGAGGAGGTTAAAAACTCCTTGATGATCAATTCACAAAACCTCCACAATCTACTAAAATGTTTTTAGCTGTTCTAACTTTTTATCATAGCCTTAGTCTGTAGAGCCCGGGACTACAGGACAAAAAGTTTTAGGAATTTTTTTTTGTACTTTTACAGTTTATTTTGGTCCTTTAGATTACATTGAGCCCAGGCACAAAGCATTCCTTTTCAAGATCTTGAAGACCGAGCTTTTTCCACATCTGTAAAAGATAACCTAGGGGCAAATCTCGGGGAAGTTCTGTTGAGTTCAGCTGTAAGACTGAGGATCTATGGCCATGAGGACAGAAGAGAACTGGGACCTGTCCAGCATGGGCATGGGGACTAGGGATCCCTCTGTGAAGGAGGATGCTGGGCTGTAGAGGGAGTAAGATTCACGAAACCAAACAGCACCTGGAATTTTCCCAATTCCCTAGCATGTGCTTCCCGATAGGGAATGCCCTATGCAGTGAAAGGTGTGCCCAAGTCCAAGATGGCCTCATAACCATCTGACCCAAAAGGAATTTGAGAGTGTCAGGCTCAAAAAGCACCTCTAAGATTTCCTAGGGGCTTGCAGAGCAACCCCAACTATGGAGCAAAAAAGGATACACACACATATGTATATATATATATATATGTGTGTGTGTGTGTGTGTGTGTGTGTGTGTATAGATGTAATGTATAATGTATATGTATGGAAGACCCAGTTAGCTTTAATGCCTAGGGATTGTGTAACATAGTAGGTTGTTACCTACCTAACTTCCTGGTACTCTAGGCAACACTCTAAGGGGTCCTAACCTTGGAATCCATGGGCTTTTAAAAATCTAGATTTTGCTAACTATTTCAACATAATTAGTTTCCTTTGTAATCCTATGGATATTGTTTTATGTATTTAAAATCACTCTTATGAGAAGGTTTCACCAGACTATCTTCTGGTGAAGGGTCTATTACATACAAAAAAATCCAAGAACCCCCACTCTGGGAATATAAATTGAAGAGAAGATCCTGATTTGCTTTGATGGAGGGAGCTTGAGGCCTCCTTCAGGAGTTCCTAACAACCAAGAAATCATAAATTCAATCCTAATCCCTTTCAACCAGTACATGATTTGGGACTAGTGATCCCATTTTTTCACTCTTAAATCCTTTGCTTGTTGTACTACATGATATTGTTTCTCAAGCTTAACTTCCTTCTAAATACAAATACCTCAAAAAAGCAGAACCATCTGTCCTGGATGGTTTAGACATCTGAACCTGAAGGCAGGGGCTTGACCAAGTGATCCGAGGAGGGCTCTCATATAGCATTTCAGTCCAGATTTTCCAATTCTACACAGTTCTGCCCCTTGCAGCACTTCTCCCATCCCCTGGCCACTCCAGATCCCAACCCTGAAATCCCAGAGGAAGGCAACACAGCAGGGCCACCAGGAAGCTGCCAAAAACAGCCAGGCAAATCCTGACATATGTGTGGCAGAATTAAAAATGCTTTTTCATTTTCTCTAGCAAAATCCTCATGATACCAAAGATGAATGAGTTTCCCCCAAAAAATTATTCCTCCTACAAATGGTAAGTGTTTCCATCTGGAAGACATTTAACATTTTGAGCAACTATTACTGAGACGGAGTTGGAATAGCTATGAATCAACTGCATCCCTGGACAGAATTCCTCCTATTGCCACAAAAGCCTGCAGAAAAAACGAACCAGTCTCTAGGAGACAAGAAAGTTATAGATGGAAACCCAAAAGCAGGCCAGCTCTGCAAAGTGCCATGTTCTACATGAAGCTTTCCTGAATCCCACTCCCAAATTGCTAGAGTCTTCACCCCACTCCCCCGAATTACCTTTTTTTTTTTGGTACATAGTTTGTATATGTGGGACAGTGAGGTAGTGCAGTGGTTATAAAACTAGGCCTAGGTTCAGGAAAACCAGAATTCAAATCTGGCCTCATACACTTACTGCCTATATGATTCTGGGCAAATCATTTAGCCTTTGTCTCAGTTTCCTCATCTGCTAAAATGATAGCACCTACCTTCCAGAGTAGTTGTGACTATCAAATAAGATACTAATTGTAAAAGCTTAAGAGCTTTTACTACTTGCCTGGCACATAGTAAGCACTCTCTAAATGTTAGTACTAGTAGTTGTTGTTCAGTCATTTCAAGTTCTTTGTGACCCCATTTGGAGTTTTCTTCTCCAGCTCATTTTACATGAGTTGCCCCCAGAAGTAGTAGGATACACTGACATATGCATGAAGATATGGTGTAGTGGTGGACAGAACAATAGACTTTCAGTCAAGAAGACCTGAGTTAGAATCTCTTCTCATATTTTTTTAGCTATGTGACCATGGGCATATCACTTAACCTCTGTCTGCCTCAGTTTCCTCATTAGAAAAATGAGGAATAATATTAGCACCTACATCTCAAGGATGTTGAGAAGTTCAGTTGTCACTATATGCATTTATATGTATATAATGTATTTGAATATATAGATATATCACTTTACAAAATTATTTTGTAAACAAAAGTGCTATATAAGTGTTAACAATCATTATTATGTACATGTTGCTTCCACTGATAAGATGTAGTCTCCTGAAGAGTAGGAAATGTTTCCCTTTTTTCTTTTTTATCCCTAGTGGTTTGCACATAGTAGGCCCACAATATATGCTTGTGGGTGGATTGCTTTAGTGATTGTTTAAAGGTCTGTCCACCCATCTACTTCAGAAATATTTTTCAAGCAGAACATATGTCAAAAAGATGGTATCTCCTGGGGGAGAGATAGGGTTTGGGGTATTGGGCAAGAATATTTTCAGTCAGGCTTCTTTGGCTATTTCAAACTCATCCAGCCAATTAGCATTCGATAAGGGTGAAGTGAAGTTTTATGACAGGGTGACTTAGAATACTTGACAGAGAGTTACTCTAGTAATTCTATATAGTTATCCCTTCCATACATTGGAGTTAGGGATGTGGCAGTCTGCAATCTGGAAAATCCACATAAAAATTTTGGCCACCCTTTCATAACAGAGAAGTCTGAATTATTATGGTATTAAAAGATAAAACATGTTGATATTATACTATACATATATTTTATGCATTTCTGAGTTTCTAAACTTTTTCTATATTGTCTACTGACCTTCATGTGTGATCTACAGCTCCTGAAAAACTCCAAAAAAATTCCCATTTAATGTCTTACACCAACCCACAATAAACCAAAACCATGATGGAGGAAGTCATGATGTAGAATGGACAGCAGCAGTCACATTATTACTTAGCTGTAGACTAATTATTGCAGCTGATATCAATCCAGTAAGAAACTCTCTCTCTCTCTCTCTCTCTCTCTCTCTCTCTCTCTCTCTCTCTCTCTCTCTCTCTCTTTCTCTCTCTCTTTCTTTCTCTCTCTCTCTCCTAAATAGCTGTTTTACTGGGAAAGCAATATATATTTAGGAACAATGTACCACTCCTAAGACCCAGCCACCCTTGGACCTCAGACCTCCTAAAAACAGATATGTAGTAGATATGTAGACTTCTATTGGAGCCCCTACCATCAGGGAAATACCAAGATTCTTTTTAAAACCTAAGGTGTCATTGTTGGTTCAAACCTTTTATATACTAATACTATAAGCCAGCAATCATAGCACTAAGGAATAGCTCCATTAGAATTGAAGGCAGTATAGAACACCAATGCTTAGTCAATGGTATTGTAGAAATCAGGTACTATTATACCTACATTGATTAAATAATCCTAAGGTTACCATGTAAGGCAAGACACAAAGCCAGGCAAGTCCTCAAAACATTAGCAGTCAGTTATTTTATTTGCATTAATAATAATAATAATAATAATAGCTAGCACTTATATAGTGCTCTAAGGATTACAAAAAAGTTTACAAATGTGATCTCATTGTGTCCTCACAACATAAGCCTCCAGAGTCAATGCTAATGAAATCCCCTGGATTGTCACACACTCAAAGCATGCAAATGTCATTGAATAAAGAAGGTAGACTTAAACCAAACATGACGCTGATTCCTATTCTGATATTTCATCTTGTACAAGTATAGTTATTATTCTATCTTTGTAGATCACTCACAGATCTAAATATCCAACCCTAATGGTTCTCCTGACCTCCAATCTAGCTATTATCACCTACCTTTTGTATACCTTCAATTGGAAAGGAATAGGCATCTCAAATTCAATACATCCAAAGCAGAATTCATTATCTCTCCCCTCCATATTCTCTCTTCCTCCCAACCTTCCTTTCACTGTTGAGGGCACCATTTTCCTCACAGTCACTCTGCCTAGAAAGTTTGGTATCATCCCTTACTTTTCTTCCATGCTCACTTCCACATATCCAATCTTATTAAATCTTGTGATTTTTTTTTACCTTCACAACATCTTTCAAATGCATCTCCTCTGTGCTCATACCTAGTAATAGTAATATGCCTTTCTAGTGTATGACATCATCCCTTCTTGCCTAGATTGTTGCCATAGTCTCCCAGTTGGTTTTCCTAATCTTTACTCATCTAATCCATCAGATGCCAAAGACATTTTCTGAAAGTATGGATCTGATCACATTATTCCCCTACTAGAATAACTTTGGTGTATCCCTATTACCCCAAGGACCAAATATAAAGTACATTGTTTGACATCTAAAGCCCTACAAACCAGGGCCTCCCTACTTTTCCACTTTTTTCCAACCTTACTCTCTTATAATCTGGTGACACTAGGCTCTTTGCTGTTGTTCACACATGAAACTCCATCTCTTAATTCTGTGACTTTTACTGACTGTCCCCCATACTGAAATGCTATTCCTCTTCACCTCCAACTCCTAGCTTTCCTGACTTCCTTCAGTATTCAAGTTGAATTCCATCTTCTGCTGGAGTCTCTACATAATCCTCCTCTCTCCCACTCTATAGTGTCCTCCTTTGGAGGTTATATTCCATTTACATTGCAAGTGTCTTTTATATACAATCTTTTGCACATTATATTCCTTATTAGAATGTGAGGTTCTTTTGATATTTCTTAGTATCTCCAATGATGAGTACAGTGACTGGCATATAGTAAGTGTTTAATAAATGCTTGGTGACTGATTGACTTAGACTCAGGAGATATAGTGCTACCTACAGCAGAATACTCACAGTAATTAAGGAGAAAATTTCCAAATGCTCATCCCATTCTTGGCAGTAGTCATCTTGTAGGATGCACATGAAGGTCAAGTTCTATGAATTCAATTAAACAAATTCAACCAAAATGTATTAAGTGCTTACTCTGGGCAAAACACATTGGTAGACACTTGGTGACATTAAAAAAGTTCAATTAAGATATGGTCCCTTCTCTCAGGGAGCTTCTAATCTTGTTTGGCAATAGGATAAATAGATGTGTTTTGTATAATAAAACATTTTGAGTACATTAAGAGAGAGGTAAGAAGCAAGTGGTAGGAGAGTGTTGAAGGAGGAGGAATTAATGAAAAGATAGAACAGGGGAGACTATGAAATTTAAAGAATGGATTGGACATCAACAGATAAATTAGGGAAAGGATGGATATTCCAAACATAGGAAATATTTCTTATAGTCAAGAAAAACCAAATAAATCAACACATTGATCATATATGAGAAATTATATGTGGTTCTGTACCTCCATCCATCACCTCTCCTCCAAGGCATGGAAGGTATATTTCATCGTTACTCTTTTGGAGTCAAAACTGAAGACAACTTTGGTCAGAGATCTTAGGTCTTTCATAGATGTTTCTCTCATATCATTGTTGTAGTTATTAATTAAATTGTTCTCCTTATTCTACTCACTTTACTCTGCTTCAGTTCATACAAGTTTCTCCATATATCTATCAATCCATCATATTCCTCATTTCTTATAAGATTCTACTACATTTACATACCATAATTAATAGTTAATCTATTTGCCACTTGATGGACATCTGCTTTCTTAGGAATTCTTCAACACTTTTGTCAGTACCTCCTAGATTGGATCCTTTGGTTTTAGTGAAGAAAAGATAGCTCATATAATATATAACAGTTTGAAAAAATGTATATTTGATATCGGCCTTACCTCTTTTATTGTCCAATGGTGATGACTATTAGGTTACTGGATCCAGATGGCTCTGGAAGAGAAAGTGAGACTGATGACCTAGCACAGCCCTCCCTCACTCAGATCAAAGTCAACTAAAAGTCATGTCCTCTTTTCCTTGATGCCATGGTCCTCTTCAAAAATGAAGAACAAACACAACCTGTGAGTAGACCGAGCTGCCTGAATGGGGACCCAGTTAATTGGATAACTCAACTAGTCCTCTTCCCTCTCCCTCTCCTTCTCCTTCCCCTCTCCAAAATAAGCTAAATTTTGATGGCCAGAAACTTCCCACTTAACTTGGGGTTTATTGAACACCACCACAATTTCTGTATTTATATATTTGTTTTTCTATTTCAAAAGTCATCAAACAGTTAATTTCTCAGTGCTTTTAATAGCCTCCCTTTTGAAAACAATGGCTCATTTTTTTAGTGTCAATATTCTTCTTAGGACATTGTATGACTGTGACTTGTGAAATACCACCAACTCAGAAGAATTAAATTAGAAGGTCACCCAAAGGTGAATAGGACAGAAGACAATAGTAGATACCAAAGAAGAGCAAGTGATGACAACAGAAATGTATGTTTGGAAAAAGGACAGTCATGTAGTGACAATGGAAGACAATCCAGTGGATTGGCTGTACCTTCCATAAGTGTGGACCCATGTCAAGAGATCTAAAGAAAGGGCCTTAGAAAGTGGGGCAGGTCTCCACCTACAGGATATGGATACAAAAGTACATAAGATGTGAAAGTAGAATTATTGCTAACACTGATCAAAGTAGCCTCTTCATCAAAATGACAAATCCATCAAATGTAAGACACCTAAACCTCCTACTAGAAATCCCAAGATGATCTTTGTGAAATTGCAGAGCTCTTTTGATGAGGTAGCTAGATGGCATGCTGCATAGAGTGCAAAACTTAGAATTAGAAATATTTGGATTCAAATCCCTCATCAGAATCTTCATTCAGACTCCAAACTTCCTCTGGATGCATTTTCCATCATGAGTCGTTTGGAATTGTCTTAGATCCTTGCATTGCTGAGAAGAACTAAGTATATCAAGGTAAGTCATCAGACAATGTGGCTGTCACTGTGTATAATGTTCTCCTGGTTCTGCTCATTTCACTTAACATCAGCATAAGTCTTTCTAGGTTTTTCTGAAGTCCACCTGCTCATTATTTCTTTTTTTTCCCCTTGATTTATTTATTTTTCACATTCAACATTCACTTCCATACATTTTAAATTTTCTTCCCCTCTCTCTACTCCCCCCTCCCCAAGATGGCATGCAATACAATATAGGCTCTACATATACATTCTTATTAAACATATTTTCACATTAGTCATGTGGCATAAAAGAATTAGAATAAATGGGAGGAACGATGAGAAAGAAAAACATAAAACAAAACAAAACACAAAAATAAAATAGTCTGCTTCTATCTGCATTTGGACACCATATTTCTTTTTCTGAATGTGGATGGCATTTTCCATTATGAATCTTTTGGAATTATTTTAGGTCCTTGCATTGCTGAGAAGAGGTAAGTCTATCAAAGTCAGTCATTGCACACTATAGCTGTTACTATGTACAGTGTTCTCCTGGTTCTGCTCTTCTCATTCAGCATCAGTTCACATAAGTCTTTCGAGATTTTTCTGAAGTCTGCCTGTTCATCATTTCTTATGGAACAAAAGTATTCCATTACTACAGCTCATTTAGTCATCCATTGATTGATGGAAATCCCTCAATTTCCAATTCTTCAGCACCACAGAAAGAGCTCCTATAAATATTTTTGTACATGTGGGTCCTTTTTCCCTTTTTTATGATCTCTTTGGGATACAGAACTAGAAGTGGTATTGCTGGGTTAAAGGGCATGCACAATTTTATCTATGGTACCTTTTAGTGGAATCTTTATCTCTTTTAATTAGATCTATTTTTGCTTTATCGGGGATCAAGATTGCTACCCCTGCTTTTTTTTTTTTTACTTCAGCATAATATATTCTGCTCCAGTCTTTTATCTTAACTCTGCTCCCAAAGTGTTTCTTTTAAACAACATACAGTAGGATTATGGTTCTTAATCTACTCTGCTATCCACACTTCTGTTTCATTGGGAGAGTTCATCCCATTCACATTCAAGGTTATAATTTACTATCTGTGTCTTTCTCTCCATCCTGTTTCCCCCCGTTTATGCTTCTCTCTCTCTCCTTTCTCCTTTTCCTTTCTCACTAGAGCTTTGTTTTTGATCACTGCCTCCCTCATTCTGCCCTCCCTTCTATCAGCCCCTACCCTTTTTTCCCTTTACCCTTACTTCTTCCCTCCCTTTTATCCACCCTTTCCTCTTCTTTATCCTTTCTCCTCCTATTTCCTATAGAGTAAGTTAAATGTCTATACCTAACTGATTGTGTTATTCCTTCTTTGAGTCAAATCTGATGAGAGTAAGGTTCAAAAAATGCTCATCTCCTTCCCTTCTTTTTGTCTACTGTATTACGTTTTTGTGCCTTTCCATATGGTTTATTTCATGTAATTTATAATTTAGCCTTGTCTGCCTCCTCCTTTCCTGTTTTTCCAGTACAATCCCCTTTCACCACTTAATTAGATTTTTTATCATCATATCAAAGTCAACTTATACTCACACCCTCTGTCTATGTATACCCCTTTTAAATGGCCGAATAACACAGTTCTCAGGAGTTACAAATATTATCTTCCCTTATAGGGATGTAAAGTTTGTCCTTATTAATAATAATATGTTGTTGTTGTTTTCTTTCCTGTTTACCTTTTTATATGTCTCTTGAATATTGTACTTGAATATCAGATCTTCTGTCTTTTCATTGGGAAGGTTTGGAAGTTCCCTATTTTGTTGAATATCCGTCTCCTCCCCTAAAAGATTATGCTCAATTTTGCTGGGTAGTTGATCCTTCATTGTAATCCAAGTTCTTCTGCCTTACAGAATATTATATTCCATGCCCTCAGATCTTATAATATAGAAGCTGCAAGGTACTGCATAATCCTGACTGTGGTTTCATGTATTCATTTTTTTTCTTTCTGGCTACTTGCAATAGTTTCTCTTTGACCTAGTAATTTTGGAATTTGGCTACAATATTCCTTGGTGTTTTTGTTTGGACTCTCTTTCACGAGGTGATCAGTGGACTTCTTCCTATGACTATGTTACTTTCTGGTTCTAAGGACCTCTAGGTAGTTTTCCTTGATTTCCTGAAAGGTACAGTCCAGCTTTTTTTTCCGATCATGTTTTTCAGGTAGGCCAATAATTTTTAAATTGTCTCTCCTGGATCTATTTTCTAGGTCACTTGTTCTGCCAACGAGGTATTTTATGTTTTCTTCTACTTCTTCATTGTTTTGTTTCTGTTTGACTGATTCTTGATATCTCATAGAGACATTCACTTCCACTTGTCCAATTCTAATTTTTTAACAAATTGTTTTCTTCTATTAGATTTTGTGCCTCCTTTACTATTTGGACCATTTTGCTTTTTAAGGAGTTCTTCTCTGCAGTGAGTTTTTGTGCTGCCTTTTCCAGTTGGCCAATTCTAGTTTTTAAGGAGTTGTTTTCTATAGTCAATTTTTGTCCTTCCTTTTCCAAGTTACTCTCTTGCAAACCTCTCATTTCTTTTTCTTTACTTTTCCCTATTTTTCTTCTTTTAAAATCCTTCTTAAACTCTTCCAAGAAGGCTTTTTGGGTTTGAAACCAGTTCATATTTACATCAGGTTTTAGATGTGGGTATATTGACATTGTTGTTCTCTTCCAAATTTGTGCCTTGATCTTTCCTGTTCTCATAATAAGAATCTATGGTCATTGTCTGCTTCTGTTTTTTGTTTGTGGTGTTTGCCTAATTCCTGGCTTTTAAAGTTGAACCCTCCTACTAGACTGGAGGGGGCACTTGACACAGCTCCTTATTCTGAGGACCAGGGACCTGGTCACTGGCTGTGTGTGCTGGGGCCTCAGGTGCTGGTAACTGGAGGTTATAAGGCTCTGGCAGCTTACCTGGTGCTGAGCTTTTGGGGTGGGGGTGGGGAATCTGGACCCTGGTGGATGCCTAGGCTTCTTTAAAGTACTGGAAGGTTTGGCTGCAAGAGGATGTTTGCCAGTCTGGAGCTGTACCTCCTGAAGTTGTGCTTCCTGGAGTTGTGCTGAAGCACCAGAAGATTTGACTACCAGAGAATGTCAGTGCACATGGTGGTTTTCTAAGCTGGTGTCTACTGACTCCTGTACCTGTGCTGAGGCACTGAGGGGGAAGGAGTCCTGGTGTTGGTGCTTGCTTGCTCCACCACCCTGGGGCTCAGGATTTCCTTCTAGTTTTCTGAGGTGGGGTTTGTCACTGACTTATTGGGACACCTCCCATCCTATACTGCTTTACTGTTAATCCCCCAAGCTTCCTGGGCTATAAGACTTCTGCACCCCATTTTCCTGCTGGTTCAGATGTTCCAGGGTTTTTCCTGAGGTTATATTTCTGGATTTTATAGTTTCTGGATTTTCAGAGGTCAATAAGGGAAAGTGAGAATGGCTTCTTACTCTGCCATCTTGGCTCTGAGCCTCAGTTTTCTCATCTGAAAAAGGGGCATGATAATACTGTTGTTATTGTCTATCCTTCATTTTTGAAGAGATCAACGACATCATGATGGTGATGTCTTGAATCATGCATCAGTTGAATTAAATGAGGAAGAGCTATGCAATGTTGTCAGCCTACCTCTCTCAGTATCATAGAAGTCCAGTGGCAAGACAAAAAAAAAGTCCAGATGACTGATGATGGCCTGGGATTTAGTGAATGATGCCCTGGGTGTCTTTGATGTCTGACCAAGGTCTATGTGCTCTATATCATCTGCTTCTGCTTCCTTCATGGCCATTGGAACAAACTGTTCTTATCCACCCATTCTGCTGGAGGAAGTCTTCACATGCTTGGTGTAGGCATAAGAGCACCTACCTTAATGGGCCATTGTGAGGATCAAATGAGATAACACGTGCAGTGTTTTGAAAACTTGAAAGTCTTATATAGGTACTAGCTATCATTATTAATTATTGCTACTAATTATTATTATTATTAATGACTCCAAGTTTCTCCCAGGGGCAAAGTCCCATCTTCTTAATACTAATATCTTTTAAATTTAAAAAAAAAATGTTGGAACTAGCCACTGGAACACTGGTAAATGTTTAACAATGGACTTCCCAAAAGAAAAAAAAATGCAGTTATGATATATTTTTAAGTTTAAATTGCATTAATATTTTTCTCATCAGTTTAAGGTTAGACAATCAACAAAACAATCAAGTCCCTATTTGTAGCTTTTGTCCTTTTCTGAGGTGTAAGCATTCTCACTGAAAACTTAAAAACGCTTGGCTCCATTCAAGCTGGCTCTAGCACACCCCTGGACCAGGGGTCAATAAGCTGGAAAGGTCAAAGGTGAGAGAGTGTCAAAGGGAGAAGGACCATCAAACTCATTATACTTGCACATCTAACCCAACATAGCTGCTGTGAGGAAAGTTCTATGTAAATTGTACTATATGGTCTATAGCATAGTATAGTGGAATGAGTACTGTCTTTGGACCCATGGGATCTTGGGTTCAAATCTTACCACTGCTGTTTATTACCTGCATGACTGGCTCAAAGGATCATAAATTTAGAATGGAGAGGACATACTGAAGCACCAGATAGGTTCCCATAGTGCTAGCTCCTACACAAGGCCTCTCACAAGACCCCTCCGGGGACCCCAGAAACCTAGCATGAAGGTATGACCATTGTGAAACCTCACCCTTCACCTCCCTTGTAACCAAGATGTAACTAAAATAAAGATCTGCCCCATTAGCTTGCAGCCCCCGCCCCCCCCCCCACTTAGTTTACATCCCTGTGTAGCAGCATTTGCCTTGCTGACCACTGTTTGTTTCAGGAAGTACTTTTTATTGTATAAAAGCTTGCTAGACAGAATGCTCAGGGATGCCTTCCCTTCTGGGAGACAGCTGCTGGCTTAATAAATAAGCACTCTTAAATTCAGATTGGCTTGCTGTCCTGTATTTGCCTCAATTGTCCATTACAATACGAGGCCATCAAGTTCCCTCTCCCCTTATCTTCCAAATAAAAACCAAGGCACAGAGAAATATTGCCAAGGGTCAGGAAGCTAGCATAAGTCTGAAGTAGGATTTGAATCTGGATCTTTATGACTCTAAGTCCAGTTTCCTATCCAGGTGGTGGTCAAAACAGGGTTGGTGGAGGGATGTCACTTAATCTCTCTGGGTCTCAATTTACTCATTTATAAAATGAGGTGAGTTTAACTCAGTGAATCCTGAGGTCCCAGCTCTAAATATATGATCTCAAATGTGAATAATTACCAATGAAGAAACCAAGACCCAGAAATAAGATTAAATAAAGTTAAGTGGGATGAAATATAGAGGATGATGACTTTGGAGTTGTTTGAATTTAATACAGTAGGAGACTAAGAAACTAAGGTAGATTAAAGTGAGCATTCTCTTCCAAATTTGTAATTTGTTCAGTATTTTGGGTACACTCTGAGCTTTTTTTTTTTTTTTTGGAGGAGGGAAGGTAGGGCAATCGGGGTTAAGTGAGTTGCCCAAGGTCACACAGCTAGTTTTGTGTTTATGTTAAGTGTCTGAGGTCAATCTCAGGTCCTCCTGACTCCAGGGCAGGTGCTCTATTCACTGCACCACCTAGCACCCCTGAGCTATTCTTTTATTGGGCAAATGTCAAAGTCAATCACTTTTATTAGATTTTCCTTAGAATCTCATTTGGGAGTATAAAAGGTTTGGGAGCAGAAGTGTTGGGAACAGTGAAAGCTGATTGTTAAATTTTTAGTATGAACATTTAATTGGCAAATGCTACAAATGGGTGCTTGATTTATTAATAGTTTTGATGATTTTCAAGACTTACAAAAAAGATGAAAAAATGTTAATGATGCAGATTAAACTTAAAAGTTTTGTCCTGAATACATCTTTTTTTCTTGAGACCTTACTAACACAGATCTGTTTGGTAGTATTTTGTGTCTATTACTAGTACTACTGGTATTCACAGAATATTATGGGTTTACAGACTATGTAATACTTACAAGTTGGAATAGATGGCCTCTGAGGTCCCTTTTAGCTCTGAATTTAGCTCCTGAAATTCTCTATACCTCAGTTTCTTCATTTGTAAAATGAGAGATTGGATTAGATGGCCTCTGAGCACCCTTCTAGCTTTCAGACCTATGACCCTATGTTCCCTAACAGTATTATCATAGCCCAAAATGATCGGTTTTGGGGGTCCTAATTATCTTGCTCTAGACACACTCTCTCCTCTACCTCCACCTCCAAATCTTTCTTCCTAAATCTTCCCTTCCAGAAACTTATACTTATAGAGCCAGGGAAAAAGTGATGAAAAACCACTGATGATGTAGAAATATTACCTCTCCCACTTTTCCTCTCAGCTGTCCACTTGTTGCTAGAGACACAGTGAACAGGAACCATAGAAGGAAAATTCAATAACAATTTTCAAAGATACAATGATAAGCTTTAAGTTATATCACAGAATTACAGACTCAGAACCAAAAGGGCTCGATTGGTCAGTCCCAAACGTCTACCTATCTATGATATCAGAGATGGGACACCAATAAGAAAAGGGCTAAAATTTTGTCTGTTCCCTAATATCTCTCTCCTATAGCACATGAACTGCCCTAGGTGTGGCTATTCTGGTGTTTGGAATTGTCCTAAGTGATAATGGCCCACTATCTGTTGACCTATAAAAAGTTTGGTTAAAGAAGACAAACAAATAATGATATACACTTATCTCATTTTATTTCCTTAAGCTAGAGAAACTTGTACAAGTAGTGCAGGAGCTGAGTCCTGACTGATGAACAAAAAGATGAGAGAGCTTAAGTTCATTTTAGGACCATCCCAATTCAGAATGTCTGTGTCACACAAATTTATGATCCCTATAAATGTTTAATCATTATATGAGAAAGGAATTTTCTTAATTGAATAAATGGTAAATACAATAAAACAAGAGGGTTGACAAAGTGTCAGTTGAAATTATGA
Source organism: Gymnobelideus leadbeateri (assembly GCA_011680675.1). Lineage (NCBI taxonomy): Eukaryota > Metazoa > Chordata > Mammalia > Diprotodontia > Petauridae > Gymnobelideus > Gymnobelideus leadbeateri. The sequence goes on along the minus strand of WOXC01012037.1, from coordinate 18,920 downwards.
TCCAGGATATCTGTGTTTTCTTTACCATTAACATTCCATAACATAGTGTATGTTCAGAAAATATTAAGATAAGAAAAAATCCCATTACTTGAGTTAATGCCTCATGTTGAGAGTCTCATCCTTAAGGGCCATAAAGTAGGCCTCTTCTGCTTTGTTGACATAAGGAGAGGTGCTCTCCAAGCTCACTCAGAGAGCAAGACAAAGCTGGGTCTGTTTGGAACTTATGATCTCAGGATGCCTGTTTTAAATCCTAATTCTAGCCTTATCTGGTCTCTGGGTATGCTGACACAGAAAAAGAGCCGTTTTAAAGCAAGGCAAAGCAGTCTGTTTGATTAATTCAGACTTTGGCCAAAATATGATATTTAATGATTATCATAGCCTACCTTGAAAGCACTGGTTAGCTCTTCTTGTTTGAGACCATGTACTGCTCTGGTGTAGAGGAGATGAGGCCTCACTCATATCCCACATGAAATAAGAGGAGTGACTGGAGAGCTGGTGGACATCCCATTCCTCCTCCTACCATGACCATTATGCCCATGATACAAGGATTTCCATGATTGTATGCTTGCTTTTTTCCCTCTGCCCCACTATGTCCCCATCTCCAGTATCTCTCTCTTCTTTTAGGCAATCAGGATTAAGTGACTTGTCCATGGTCACACAGCTGTTAAGTGTCAAGTATCTGAGCCTGGATTTTGAACTCAAGTCTTCCTTATTCCAAGGCCAATGTTCTACCTGCTGCACCATCTCGCTGTCCGTCTCTAGTGTCTCTCTTAAACCTTCCTTTGTGTGAATTAAAATATACCCATTATAAAAACTGCATATACTGCTGTGGATAGAACACCAGGTCTGGAGTCAGGAGGATCTGATTTCAAATCCAGTCTCAGACATTTGACACTTATTAGCTTTGTGACTGTGGACAAGTCACTTAACTTCTTTGTATTGCTTCAGTTTCCTCATCTGCAAAATGAACCGGAGAAGAAAATAGTAAACTACTCCAGTATCTTTGCCTAGAAAACCCCAAATTGGGTCACAGAGGCAGATAGGACTAGAATGACTGGACAGCAACAAGAAAAACAATAAAGACCACATGTTTTTTCTATGCACTGATGTTTTTACAAAATCTCATTAAATCCCCAAATTGCCACAATAGATTGAAAAAGTGGCCAGCCAATCTTTCTTTGAACATGCCCTCTTTTTTTTTTTTAATTAAACAAATGCTTTATTAACTTCTGGTTTACATCATTCATTTCCACCAGATTATGAGTTACATTTTTCACCCATTTTTCCCTACCCACCACCCCAGAATAGCAATCCCACTAGATATCCCCTCATCCAATCTGCTCTCTCCCATATCTTCTCCCATACCCCCTTCGACTTTGCCATTAGGGCAAGGTGAATCTCTGAGCCCCACTGCCTGGACATCTTATGAAACATTTAATTTTAAAACTTCGATTTTCATATCCATTCCCCTTCTCCCTTGACACCCACTCCCTCTGAGAAGATAAGCAATTAAGTATGTGTTGTACATGTATATCTATGCAAAACATTACCATAGTAGATATATTGTAAAAGACTGCTTATATTTCCCTCCCACCTGTCTCACCTCCCACCTGGTCCATTCCCTACTTTGATCCTGTCCCTCTTTGATAGTGGGTACTTCTAACCTCCCCTCTCCCCAGAATGCCCTCCCCTCCATCATCCCCCCTCTCATCCCCCTTTCCCCTACTCAGGAGAGTGAGTGAGGGTAAGATATTCCATTTAGTATGTATGTGATTCTCTCCTTGAGCCAATTTCAATGAGAATATGCTTTTGCCTTTTTGCCTTCCTGTTCTTCCCCTCCCCTGCAACTACTTCCCCTTGCCTCTTCTACATGAGATAGTTTGCCCTACCCTGTCTCTCTCCATCTCCTCTTGCCACTTTCCTCTCTCACCTCTTGACTTCACCCCTTAAGAATCATCCCTTCCTTGGGGCGGCTAGGTGGCACAGCAAGCAGAGAGCCAGCCCCGGAGCCAGAAGGACCCGAGCTCGGATCTGGCCCCAGACACCCAACACACAAACAAAAACCCAGCCTCGTGAACCTGGGCAAGTCACCCAACCCCAATTGCCCTCCAAAAAAAATAATAATCATCCCTTTCCATCAAATTCAACCTGTGCCCTCTATCCATGTATACCTGTGAACATATGCCATGTACCCTTCTTCAATTATTTTCATACTGAGAAAGGTTTCATCAAACACAGTTATTGTTTTTCCATGTAGGACTGTAAATAGTTCAACTTTGATAAGTTCCTTTTGATTTCTTTTCCTTGATTACCTTCTCAAGCATCTCTTGCTTCTTATGTCTGAATGTCAAATTTTCTATTCAACTGTGGTTTTTTCATCAAGAATGCTTGAAAGTCCTCTATTCCACTGAATGACCATATTTTCCCCTGAAACAAGATACTCAGTTTTCTGGGTAGGTGACCCTTGGGTTCATTCCCAGCTCTTTTGCCCTCTGGAATATCATATTCCACGCCCTTCTATCCCTCAAAGTAGAAGCTGCCAGGTCCTGGGCTATTCTGATTGTGTTTCCACAATATTGAAATTGTTTCTTCCTGGCTGCTTGTAGTATTTTCTCCTTGATCTGGGGGTTCTGGAACCTGGCTATAATATTCCTGGGAGTTTTCTTTTGGGGATCTTTTTCAGGAGGTGATTGGTGGATTCTTTCAACCTCTATTTTGCCCTCTGGATCTAAAACATCAGGGCAATTTTCCTTGAGAATTTCTTGAAGGATGATTTCTAGGTTCTTTCTTTGATCATGGCTTTCAGGTAGTCCAATAATTTTCAAATTATCTCTCCTGGATCTATTTTCCAGGTCAGTGGTTTTTCCCATGAGATATTTCACATTGCCTTCTATTCTTCCATTTGTTTGGATCTGTTTAATAGTATCTTGATTTCTCATAAAGTCACTAGCTTCCATTTTCTCCAGTCTAACTCTGAAGGAATGAATCTCCTCAGTGAGCTTTTGAGATTCTTTTTCCATCTGGCAAATTCGACTTTTTAAGGCATTCTTCTCCTCATTGCCTTTCTGAGCCTCTTTTGCCATTTGAGTTAGTCTATTTTTTAAGGTGTTATTTTCCTCAGTCAGGCTGTTGACTGTCATTTCATACTTTTCTTGCATCTTTTTCATTTCTCTTCCCAAGTTTTCCCCCACTTCTCTTATCTGCTTCTTAAGGTCCTCTATGGCCTGCAGCCAGCTTGTATTTTCATTTGGGGCTTTTGGTGCAGGAGTTCTGACCTCACAGTCCTCCTCCATGCTTTGAGCTTCTTTGGCCCTAAAATAGGAGTCCAATGTTGAACGTTTCTGTTTATTTTGTTTTGTTTGCCTAGGCATATTACCACTTAATTACTTGATTTTTGGGCTTGTTGCCACAGTAGGACTCTGCCACCAGACAGTGGAGCTTCCGCCCAAACGTGGGGTCTTCACAACTTCCGCCAGTTGGGTGGCCTCTGTAAAGCCTCCACCCACTCTGGCAAGTTGGATACCCACCCCAAACTCCCCCCCCCCCCCGACCACAATCCAGATCCAGGCAGTTTAAAGCAAAAGCGATTAACCCCCAGACTGATTGCTGGATCTTCCTACAGTTCTCAGACCAGGAGCTAGAGCTACTACTGACGCTGCAAAATGGCTTCTGTGTAGCTGTTTCTTCAGCAGCTTTTTGCCCCCAGGGGAGGAAGCCATGTGTTCCCCAAATACTGGTCCCAAAGTCCATAGGGCACTAACCTCTCACTTTGTCCTAGGCATATCTGTGCTGATAATTCTGGAATCGCCACAGTTGCTGGTGTTCTGGGGTTCCACCAGCTGGCTGAAGGCCCGGCCGCCCTGGGGCTAAAACCGCGGACCTGGGCTCAGCTCTGCTCGATGAGCTGTCGGTTCCCAGCGAGCTGTGCTGCCTGCTCTCAGAGCAGTGCGCTGGCCTCTCCCTGCAGGGCTGCTGGACTGTCCTCAGCAGGAGGTTAGCTTCTCTGTGCTGTTCTGTGGGTGCTGTGGCTCCTGAAGTTGTTCGGTGCTCCCTTTCACATTGTTTGAAATTGTGTGGGGCAGAGCACATTAGAAATGCTGTTTCTACTCCGCCATCTTGGCTCCCTGAACATGTCCTCTTGCAAGGTACACAACAACAACAATAAAACAACATAACAATCAATTAACATTCACATAGGTAGTATAAGTTTTGCAAAGCCTACTTTATAGATACAAACTCATTTTATCCTCATAAATCCCGTGGGATTAGGTGCTTTTATTACCTTCATTTTACTGATAAGGAAACTGAGGCAGACAAAGAGTGACTTGCCCCAGGTCACACAGCTAGTGTCTAAGTCTGGATTTGAACTCACACAGATAAGTCTTCCTGATTCTAGGCCCAATATTATGAGACCAAAGTTGAACTTGGGTCTACCAGGTCCAGCTCTCTATTTTCTGTACTGCCTAGCTGCCAACTATTTGGAAAGTTCAGAGTTAGATTGCTGTTTCATTGAGTAGAAACGTTCCCCCCCACCCCAGTTTCTCTCTGTCTCTGTGTTTCTGTCTCTGTCTCTGTGTCTCTCTGTCTCTGTCTCTCTGTCTCTCTCTCCCCCCTCTCTCTCTATCTCTGTTTCTGTCTCCCTCCTCTTTCTCTCTCTCTCCTCTCTCTCTTTGTGTCTCTCTCTATGTTTCCTCTCTCTGTCTCTCTCCGTGTCTGTCTCTCTGTCTGTTTCTCTGTCTCTCTCAAAGTTTCCTCTAACTTTCACTTATGTTCCTTCCATTGATCCTCACAAGGTCTATGTATCTTGCTTCCTCTCTGCTGGACTCAGTAATAAGGAATTTTCAGCTGGAAGGTATTATCTTTGAGGGCATCAAAGAGATTGCATGTTTTGTGAGTGTAATGTGCCTAGGAATGACAGATAACAAGTCCCATAATCTCATTTACCCAAACCCCTCCACCCCCCAAAACCCCAAAATACTTGGAATCAGATTCCCAGGGCCTTCAAGATAGGTTCAAGTTTAACCCCATATGGAGTCATATACAGGAGGAAGAAGGCCTATCCTCTACTCTGATAGACCTTCAAGAGAGCTCATTTTATATGCTGGGACAAGAGCATCAAACTCTGATTATCATAAGTGTCATTCCCAGAGCAATTGCTATTAAAAAGTCAAGAGGAAAGCTGGAAATGGAACATCTTACTTTAGAAAGTGATTTTATGAAAGCACAAAAATAGAGCATGGGGAGTGGGGTGGGGATGAAATGCAACCTCACTCACTCCTCTGCTGATTGGTACAATGACTCTCTCACCCTAGCACACTGTCACAGTAGAAGGCAATCCCAGGGGACAAGACACTCTCCAAGCAGACAAATTTTTGTATTTTAATTGCAGTCATTGGGGCAATACTGCAAGAATTATGTCCGATGCATTGGTGTCAGTCTACATTTATAAATGTCATTTTGCACAGGGTGCTTTGAAAAGATTAGCTCTGCTCCATCATTTCCTCAGTGCCAATCAATGATACGTAATTCTTCACTTACTGAACGTTTAAAGTCCTCGTGAATCAGTGTCTATGCTCTCAGCTGATCTCACCCATTCGCAATACCCAGTTTCAGAAGATATATAAACAAAAATTTGTTAGCTTATAGCAAGACCCATGTTGTTTTCCTGGTACTGGTCTGGTTAACAGATTCCATTCATACATGCTTCAATAGGATTAAAACTATGTTCTTGGGTCTGTCTGGATTGAGAACAGTGGAAGGAGCACTGGATTTACAATTGGAAGACCTAGGTTCAAATCCTAAGCCTTCCTTTTATTATTTGTGAGATACTTGGAATTTGTCAGTGAAGCTGCTGTTCTCCTATAATGTTCTGCATTATAGCATGTAAATTTCAGGTGCTGGAAGAGTTAGAATGAAAAACTGGGGTAAGGGTAGTAGTCTAGAGCAGATCTTAACCCAGAGTCCATGAAAAATTTTATTTTAATATGTTGATCATTGTATGTCAATATAAATGGTCTCCCTTGTAATCCAATGTATTTTATTTTGTGTATTCCAAAGCAATGTTCTGAGAAGGCTTCCTTAAGGGTTCACAGACTGCCAAAGGGGTTCATAACCCAAAAAAGTTAAGAACTCCTGTTTTATTGCAACAGCAGAATAGCCATACCAAAACAGAAATGATTTGGTGTTTTTTTGTTTGTTGTTTTTGGGTTTTTTTTGCTTTTTTGTCCCAAAGACTACCACACTATATTTTAGGGAATGTAGAATTATAGATATAGGTCAGTTACTTACCCCTCTGGACCTAAAGGTGTCCTCTAGGCCAAACTTTCTATAATCCTGAGAAGTAGTAGAAAAAAAGGCGAGTACAACCTATGTAATATCACCTTCCAACTGGTAATTCAGAAACACTTCACTTTTGAAGGACACAATAACAGTACAGGAAATTGCATCCTGCAGTAGAACATAAAAACCAATGTAATAAGTTCCTTTTAAATTACTCCACAGCTGATATGTATTTTCCTCCCACTGCCACCTTGGCTCAAAGTCAGTGAAAAATAAACAACATGTAAGTGGTCATCCCACAAGATTGTGTCTGTCTGTGTCTGTGTCTGCATTAAACTTTTCCCCAAACTTGAGACCCCAAGGCCCTTTCAATGACAGAACACTAAGCATAATCTTTTTTTAATAATTGCAGAGGCATGGATCCATTAAATGTTATTAATTAATATAATTGGACATTCACTCCTACCTAATTCCCTGACTGACCAACATGGGTTTCATGGAAATGAACAAGTGATGAAACCCCTGCTATTAGTTACGCTATTAGTTCCATGTTTTTCAAGAACTTTTAGAGCTTATCAGCAGCACAGGCAGTGAGTAGATGCACAATGTCCCTTTTATCATCAGCATACATTTAAACCTCAATGTCAGAGTGATTGCAGGCCAGTTAGTCTCATAATTAAGCAAACAAAAAGAATTAATAAATGAACAAAAAAGAATAAATAAGTAGATAGATAAATGAATAAACAAAGGAATGAAGCAACTTTTAAGTAAAATCCTTAGATGGAGCATTGCAAGAAATTCCACCCCACATTTAAAAAGAATGAACATGAATCATTCCTAGTACCTCCACTACCTGCAAATAATTTGATGGATATTGTTAAGAGGCACTGCATTGTAGCTCATGGGAACTTGGTGCATGTTTATAGGCTTAGAGGAAGCTGGGGACAGACGGAAAAATAAAAATAAAATCCATGTTTCAAGGGAAAGCTGATAGGATACCTGCTATTGTTGTACAATGGTAGATTGCATTAGGATGTGATGTTGGGTTAGATTCTGAATATGTTGACTTTATCTTTTAATAATGCATTTCATTAAGAAATGGAATGATTGGAGTTCCCCAAAAATAAAATGCATTTTTCATAAGCGGTCTCTCTATTCAATAGAACTGAATCCAATGGGGAAAAATAAAAATCATTAGCTGTCATTTCTCTCTTTTTTCAAAAACTTGTCAACCAGGAAGGGGTGGAGAAGTGGAACAAGGATGGGCAGGGGGGGAGTAGTAGAAATGGTGACAGGTGTTCTGCTTATTTGGAAAAATGACTAAACTATTTATATAACTCCAAGATAGATGTCCTCGTTCTTATTAGAATTAATTAAATTTCTTCTGTTACCTCTTAGAGTATGGTTTCTTTAACCTAGGATTCTAAGGTCTGGAAATTCTTTGATTTAAAATAAAGAATCTATTTTCACCATGGGGCTGAATACAAATAATTTCTGTTTTGGTATGACTATTCTGCTGTTTCAATAAAACAGGAGTTCTTAACTTTTTTGGGTTATGAACCCCTTTGGCAGTCTGTGAACCCTTAAGGAAGCCTTCTCAGAACATTGATTTTGGATACACAAAATAAAATACATTGGATTACAAGGGAGATCAATTATATTGACATACAATGATCAACATATTAAAATAAATTTTTTCATGGACTCTGGGTTAAGATCTGCTCTAGAGGACTACCCTTATTCACCCCAGTTTTTCATTCTAACTCTTCCAGCACCTGAAATTTACATGCTATAATGCAGAACATTATAGGAGAATAGCAGCTTCACTGGCAAATTCCAAGCATCTCACAAAGTACAAATCAGCCAGTAAGAGAGAGTTCAAACTGGTTTTCTATAACACTAACCTGCCATTCTGATTTAAAAATGAACAAAACAAAGCCCCAAATCCTTATCCCTTCAGTGACTTTGGAATCCTAGAGAGATTCCAAACTAAACAAAGTTAACCTAAGTCTTCCTACCATTTTCCTTAACTTGTAATTAGAAATACAAAGAAAGCCCAGATACACTATTAAGGTAGGAAGGCTAGAGCATGACTGAAAGCTAACAAAACACCAAGATCAGCAAAGTAAGAATAAATATGTAAGCACAGAGTAATTTTTTCTAAGGTGATAAGTTGCAGAGAAGTGGCTGCCCTGCATTGATAGAGAGTATTTCTTTGCTCCTGAGCCCCCTATACCAATGAAATCACAGATTCAGGGGCAGAGCCAAGATGGCAGCATAGAAGCAGGAAAACTCCCTGTGCTCCCCTCCATAACCACCTCAAATACCTATAAAAAACAACTCTAAACAAACGTCACAGCTACAGAACCTACAAAGTGACAGAGAGAAACGAATCTTCCACTGAAGACAGCCTGGAAGGTGGACAGGTAAGGGTTCATCCCAGCACACAGGGAGCAGAGACTAGGCCAGGGCAGCCTGACCAGCTTTGGCTAGAGGGATGTTGGGAAAGTGGATCACCAGCAGCTCTGGTGGTTTCCAGAACTATCTACCCATAAATGCCAAAGACAAAATGAGAGTTCAGTGTGGACTTTGTGGGAATAGGGAGTCCTGGAATGTGGTGTGGCCTCTGCTAGAGTGCAATGGCCACAGCTACATACCTGCTTCAGAGCTCCTGGCCTGCAGACTGTACGGGGACAAAACAACTATTTTGATGGGATAATATCTTGCTTTAACCTGCTTGCATCTGGTGGAGGTCCTGGGGTGTGTGACCAGTGAGCCAGAGCATGTGAAGGCTTCAGAAAGGGCAGCCAACTAATAGCTACAGCAAACGAAAAAACCCTAGCAGTTAGGGACAAAGCTCTCCTCTCTGGAAGCAGAGTTCTACTGTGGCAAAAAGCTCAAAAGTCAATTAATTGAGTGGTAACATGAGCAAGCAAAAGAAATAAAGCAAGCACAGCAATCCAACTTTGGATTCCTTTTTTGGGGGACAAAAAGGATCAAAGCATGGAACCAGGAGAAAGACAGCAGAGTCAGAACTCCAGCACCAAAAGCTTCCAAGAAAAGTATGAACTGGTTACAGGTCATAGAGGAGCTTAAGATGGATTTTGAAAACCAAATAAGAGAAGTGGAGGAAAAATTGGGAAAAGAAATGAGAATGATGAAAGAACAATATGAAATGAGAGTCAGTAACCTGACTGAAGAAAATAACACCTTAAAAATAGACTAACTCGGGGGCGGAGCCAAGATGGCGGAGTAGAAACAGCTCGTCCAAGCCACTCTGCCCCCAGATTCTCCCCAAACGATGTAAAACGGGACTCTGAACAACTTCTGGAGCCCCAGCACCCACAGAACGACACAGAGAAGCTAAACTCCCGCTGAGGACAGCCCAGCAGCCCTGCAGGAAGGACCAGCACAGTGGTCTGGGACCTGGCAGCGTGCAGCGCGCAGAGCACAGGAGCCGAGCCAAGCCAAGCCCAGGTCCACATGAGCCGAGGTTTTAGCCCCAGGGCGGCAGGGCCAGCAGCCAGCTGGAGGAACCCCAGAACACCAGGAACTGTGGAGACTCCAGAATTATCAACATAGACTTGCCTAAGACAAAGTAAGAGGTTAGTGTCCTATGGACTTTGGGACCTGTATTAGGGAATGCGTCAGCTCCTCCCCTGGGGGCTAGAAGCCGCTGAGGACAAACGCCATTTTGTAGTTTTCAGAGGCATATCCCGCTCCCAGCCTACAAATCGTAGGGAGATCCAGCGATCAGTCTTGGGGGGTAATCGCTCTTGCTTTAACCTCCCTGGATCTGGATTGTGATCTAGGGTGGAAGTCGTGGGTGGGTTTACAGCTTGCCAGAAACGGAAGTTGCCCCCACACGTTCAGGACGAAAATTCCTCTATCTGGCCTTAAAGCCATAGTGTGGCAACAAGCCCAAAAGTCAAGTAATTAAGTGGCAACATGCCAAGGCAAAGGAAACAGAAAAATGCAACCCTAGACTCCTATTTTGGGGCATAGAGCGGGAAAAGGACTGTGAGGTCAGAAGTCCTGCTCCAAAAGCCCCAGGAGAAAACATGAGCAGGTTGCAGGCCATAGAGGACCTTAAGAAGGACTTTAAAAATCAAATAAGAGAAGTGGAGGAAAATTGGAAAGAGAAATGAGAAGGATGCAGGAAAAGTATGAAATGAGGGTCAACAGCCTGACTGAGGAAAACAACACCTTAAAAAATAGACTAGCTCAAATGACAAAGGAGGCCCAAAAGGGCAATGAGGAGAAGAATGCCTTAAAAAGTTGAATTTGCCAGATGGAAAAAGAATCTCAAAAGTTCACTGAGGAGATTCATTCCTTCAGAGTTAGACTGGAGCAAATGGAAGCTAATAACTTTATGAGAAATCAAGATGCTGTTCAGCAGATCCAAACAAATGAAAGATTAGAAGGCAATGTGAAATATCTCATGAGAAAAACCACTGACCTGGAAAATAGATCCAGGAGAGACAATTTAAAAATTATTGGGCTACCTGAAAGCCATGATCAAGGAAAGAACCTAGAAATCACACTTCAAGAAATTCTCAAGGAAAACTGCCCTGATGTTTTAGACCCAGAGGGCAAAATAGAGGTTGAAAGAATCCACCGATCACCTCCTGAAAAAGATCCCAAAAAGAAAACTCCCAGAAATATTATAGCCAGGTTCCAGAATCCCCAGATCAAGGAGAAAATACTACAAGCAGCCAGGAAGAAACAATTTCAATATTATGGAAACACAATCAGAATAGCCCAGGACCTGGCAGCTTCTACACTGAGGGATCAAAGGGCATGGGATATGATATTCCAGAGGGCAAAAGAACTGGGAATCAACCCAAGGGTCACCTACCCAGCAAAACTGAGTATTCTGTTTCAGGGGAAAATATGGTCATTCAGTGGAATAGAGGACTTTCAAGCATTCTTGAGGAAAAAACCAGAATTGAATAGAAAATTTGACACCCAGCCACAAGAAGGAAGAGATGCCTGAGAAGGTAATCAGGGAAAAGAAATCAAAAGAAACTTATCAAAGTTGAACTATTTACATTCCTATATGGAAAAGCAATAACTGTGACTGATGATATCTTTCTCACTATGAAAATAATGGAAGAAGGGTGTGTGGTCATATGAATACATATGTGAATGTGTGTGTATATGGTTACAGTTATATATGGATAGAGGGCATAAGTTGAATTTGTTGGGAAGGGAGCATACTCAAGGGATGAAATTATGAGGTGAGAGAGGAAAGTGGCAAGAGGAGATGGGGAGAGACAGGGTAGTATAAACTACCCCATGCAGAAGAAGCAAGGGGAAGTGGTTGCAAAAGAGGGGGAGAATAAGGAAGGCTAAAAAGGCAAAACCACATTTACATTGAATTTGGTTCAGGGAGAAAATGACATACAAACTAAATGGGATATCTCAACCTGCAGCAGGATAGGGGGAAGGGGGATGGGAGGAGGGATGATGGATGGGAGGGAATCCTTAGGGTGAGGGGAGGTTGGAAGTACCCACTATAAAAGAGGGACAGGATCATGTAGGGAATGGACCAGGTGGGGGGTGGGATGAGTGGGGGGGAATTATAAGCAACCTTGTACAATATATCTACTATGATAATGTTTTGCATAGCTAGACATGTACAACATATACTGAATTACTTATCTCCCCAGAGGGAATGGGTGACAAGGGAGGAAGGAAATGGATCTGAAATTTGAGGTCGTAACATTAAATGTTTCAAATATATATATAAAAAAAAAAAATAGACTAACTCAAATGGCAAAAGATACTCAAAAAGCCAATGAGGAGAAGAATGGCTTTAAAAGTCGAATTTGCCAGATGGAAAAAGAATCTCAAAAGCTCACTGAAGAGAATCATTCCTTCAGAATTAGATTGGAGCAAATGGAAGCTGGTGACTTTATGAGAAATCAAGATACTATTAAGCAGATCCAGACAAATAAAAAAAATAGAAGGCAATGTGAAATATCTCATGGGAAAAACCACTGACCTGGAAAATAGATCCAGGAGAGACAATTTAAAAATTATTGAACTACCTGAAAGCCATGATCAAAGAAAGAAACTTGCTCAAACAGTTTTCTAAGCTAAGAATTTTTTTTTAAAAAACAAAGTATACATATCTTTCCCATTTACATTATAGACAGTCCTGAGTATATAACAGTCAGGGAAAGTGTTTTTTATCCTCTTTCTGCCAAAGAACCTTCATGTTTGGGGACGACACAGCCTGCTGTAATGTAAGCTGTAACTAGCCAGGGCAAACTTGTTCCATAGCAAGTCATCCATAATGACAATACAAAAGGTCAGGGGAAGAGATTTGCTGTGAGACCTTGTAATTTTTCCTTTTCTTTTTTTTTTAAAGCAATTGGGGTTAAGTAACTTGCTCAAGGTTACACGGCTAGTAGTTATTTATGTGTGGATGTTCATTTTCTGTGGCCGGATTCGATCCCGGGTCATCCCAACTCCGAGGCTGGCGCTCTTACTCACTGCACCACCTAGCCGCCCCGAGAACTTGTAATTTTTCAATAATCCCATCTGGGCTTATTGGATAAAATGGCCCAGGGAAAATGATTTGATTAGCACTTTGAACACCAGTCCAATCATGTCAGGGGGAAGTTTCCAAAACACACAGACACCATCAGCACTTCAGTGACTACTGAACAGCATAATCATAGAATGTCACAGTTTGAAGGGACCTTAGAGATCATCCTGAACAATCTTCTCATTTTAAAGGTGAAGACATTGAAGGGAGAATAAGTTAAGTGATATGTCTAAGGTCGTCCAGCTTGTTAGATCTAGAAATATACTCAGATCTATATGTCTAAGCTCATCCAACTTGTTAGATATAGAACTACACTAAGATTTGAATTTCTTGACTTCTAGGAAGTCAGGTTCCTCTACCTTTTTTTGTCCTATGGCCCTTGGTTTTCAATAAATCTCATAATCCCTATTCAATAAATCTTAGAGTTTGCCATGCCTGTATATATAAAAAATAAAATTAAAATATTAATTAAATAAGATTATACAATTATTTACTAAACATTCCCCAAATGCCTTGGAAGGTTTTTCATATTTAAAAAATCACTTAAAACATATTACAAAGTATCTCTCATTTAGTGTCTCATATAATTAAGTTCTCCTGATGGAGTATCACTAACATACCTCTCAACCTCCATTCTTGAACAAGACTGACATCATATTAATTGTTGGATCCCTGGCTAAGATATTTATTCTACCAAGCAGAGGCAATGTTCTTCAAATCTGATCTTTAGTCAACTGAATTAATGTAACAGGTAATTATGCTCTAGGAGAATTTGGCCCATTAAGTATATGTAACAGTATAATTCTTTTAAAGAGAGCATGAGGACAATATCAAGGACTAAGTTACAGAAAAACTAAATGAAAGTAATAGTAACTTAACCTAGAAACAGAGTAGGGTTTTTAAAAAGTTTTTTAGTGAGTTGGATGTTACACACACACACACACACACACACACACACACACACACACACACACACACATTATATATTATATGTATATACACATGTGATGTGATATATATTTATGTGTTTATACATATACACATTGTGTGTGGTCATATCATGATGTACCCCCTCCTCCTTTATACCCCTTTCATGAATCTTCTTTTGTGGCAAAAAAAAGTTAAGAAAAATCAACAGATAAAAGCTACCATGTCTGATAGTGCAAAACATATTCCACACTCATGGTTCCCTACCTTTCAACCCACAGGAGGGCAATGCATTTCCTTATCTCTTCTCTGGAGCCAAGATTGGTTAGGTACCCTTGGGGGCTTTGTTTTCTTATTGTTTTCATTTCTTTTCATATGAATCCTATGAAATAACTGAGATCCATGAGTGGAATCTAAAGGCCTTTAACAAATAACATCTATAGGAACTCACCAAATATTATGTTGATGGAGAAGCACCAAATAAATAGTTGAGTAATGTAAATTTGTTTATGGAAGGAAAGATTTTGGTGACAGTTCCAAACCAGATAATCATGAATTTCAGAAACTACAAGAGAAATAAATGTCTGTAAGGTACTGAGACATAAGGATAAATGCAAGGAAACAGTTGGAATTGTTCAATATATCACTACAGGCTGTAAAAATTTAGCACCTGCTGAACACATAGCAAGATGATTTGGTGGGAAAAATTATGATTCAGAAGCATGCTGTATTTCATGGACTGGTAGGTCTTTAAATTACAAATAAAGACTTGAAAATATTTTGGAGAATTCAACCAATCAACTCTCACAGATACAGAATATTATTATAGACCCAACTGTTGTCCAGAATAACCACATATACCTCTGAACCATAATAATTTTCAAATAATGTTTAAATCAAAGTTACTGCATGAAATATTTATAATACCCAAAATACATGGAAGAAAGACCTTTCAAAATTTAGATACAAAACAGAATCAACAGAAAAATGTGAAAGGAGGAAATCCAGCCGTATCAGATTTTAAACTATGTTTCAAAATTGTAATCTTCAAAATAATCTGGTACTAGCTAAGGAACTGAGTTATGGATAGACACCCACTCTATTATCTGATTAAGTACAGAATGCACAGTAGATCATAGTAATTTTGTGTTTGATAAGCCGCAAAACTCCAGCTTTTGAGACAAGAACTGACTATCTGACAAAAATTCCTAGGAAAACTGGAATATGTTCTGGCAGAAATTAGGTGTAGATCAAAATCTAACACCATATACCAACATAATGTCAAAATGGATACATGAGTAAAGGGTGATACCACAAGCAAATTAAGAGAGCCAGGAATAGTTTATCAGTCAGATTTATGGATAAGGGAAGAATTTATGACAAAATAAGAGATAATATTACAAGATATAAAATGATTAAATTGTATTATTGTAAATTTTAAAAGGTTTTGCATAAGTAAAACCAATGCAGCCGGGGGCAGAATCAAGATAGTGGAGTAGAAACAGCACTTCTGTGGAGCTCCGACCCATGCCACTTCAAAATTATGTAAAAGCGGGATTCTGAATGACCTCTGGAGCTCCATAACCCACAAAATGACACAGAGAAGCTAACCTCCTGCTGAGGACAGCCTGGCAGCCCAGCAGGGAGAGGCCAGTACAGCGCTCTTGGAGCTGAGCCCAGGCTCGTGTGAGTCAGAGATTTTAGCCCCAGGTTGGCAGGACCAGCAGCTGGATGGAGGGACTCCAGAACACCAGCAGCTGTGGCATTTCCATAGATGCCTAAAGCAAAGTGAGAAGTCAGTGCCTTATGTATTTTGGGACTGGTTGGGAGAGCATATCAGCTTCTTCCCCTGGGGACAAAAAGCCACTGGAGGAGCTGGTGCAGCTTACACCACATTGCCACATTGCAGCTTCAGCTCCTGGCCTGTGAACTGTAAGGGGATCTGGTGATCAGTCTGGGGGGTAATCATTCTTGCTTTACCCTTCTTGGATCTGGATTTCGGTCTGGGGTGAAGGTCTTGGGGTGTGTGACCAGCTTGCCAGAGTGTGTGGAGGCTTCACAGAGGCCACCCAACTAATAACTCTGGCAGTTGAGAAAACCCCAGCGTTTGGGATGGAAGCTCCCCTGTCTGGTGGCAGAGTCCTACTGTGGCAACAAGCCCAAAAGTCAAGTAATTGAGTGGCAACATGCCTAAACAAAGGAAACAAAATAAACAGAAAAATGCAACATTAGACTCTTTTTGGGGGGCAAAGAGGATCAAAGCATGGAACAGGAGGAGGACTGTGAGGTCAGAACTCCTGCACCAAAAGCCCCAAATGAAAATACGAGCTGGCTACAAGCCAGCTTAAGAAGACCTTAAGAAGCAGATAAGAGAAGTGGGGAAAAATTGGGTATCAATTTTTTTTTGAAAATTGAAAATTTGAAAAATATCAAAAGAAATTTGATCAAGAACTAATCAAAGTTGAAATATTTACATTCCTACATAGAAAAATGATAATTGTAAATGATAAAACCTTTCTCAGTATGAAAATAGTTGAAGAAGGGTATATGGGCATATGAATACATATGTGAATGTGTGTATATATGTTTACAGGTATACATAGATAGAGGGCACAGGTCAAATTTAATGGGAAGGGATGATACTTAAGGAGTGAAATTGAGAGGTGAGAGAGGAACATAATGAGAGGAGATGGAGAGAGACAGAATGGGGTAAACTATCTCATGTAGAAGAGGCAAGGGAAAGTGGTTTCGGGGAGGGGAAGAACAGGAAGGCAAAAAGGCAAAACCTTATTCTCATTGAATTTGGCTCAGGGAGAGAATGACACACCTACTAAATGGGATATCTAACCCTACAGGAGAGTGGAGGAGAGGGGGATGGGGGGAGAGATGATGGAAGGGAGAGCAGGCTGGGGGGAGGGCAGTTGGAAGCACCCACTTTTGAAAAGGGACAGGACAAAAGTGGAGAGTGGACCTGGTGGGAGGTGGGATAGGAGGGAGGGAAATATAGTCAGTCTTTTATAATATATATATACTATGGTAATGTTTTGCATAGCTACACATATCCAACATACACTGAATTGTTTATCTTCCCAGTAAGGGTGGGTGACAAGGGAGGAAGGAAATGAATCTGGAATTCAAAGTTTTAAAATGAAATGTTTTAAAAATATATAAACACTATTATTAATACTATTTTACATATAATTGGGAGATAAGATGTGCAGGCATTGGGGCACAGGGATTCACCTTGTCCTAGTGGAAAAGTCGAAGGGGGTATGGTAGAAGAGATGGGAAAGAGCAGATTGGATGAGGGGATATCCTGTGGGAATGCCATTCTGGGGTAGTGGGTAGGGGAAAAATGGGGAAAAATTGTAACTCAAATCTGATGGAAATGAATGATATAAACCAGAAGTTAATAAAGCACTTGGGGGAAAAAAACAATGCAGCCAAGATTAAAAGGAAAACAGAAAGATGGTGCAAATTTTTGTAGCAAGTATCTCTGATAAAGGCCTTATTTCTCAAATATATAGAAAACTGTGTCAAATTTGTAAAAACAAGAGCCATTCTCTAACTGATAAATGGTCAAATGATATGCACTAGATATAGTTTTCAGACATAGAAATCAAAATTATTGTTAAAAAATGCTCTAAAACATTATAGTTTAGAGAACTGCAAATTATAATAACTCTGGGGTATCCCCTCACATCTATCAAATTAATTAATAACAGAAAAGGAAAATGACAAGGAGGTATGTGGAAAAATTGGGACACTAATATACTATTGATAGAGTTATGAACTGATCCAACCATTTTGGACGGCAATTTGGAACTATGCCCAAAGGGCTGTTAAACTGTGTATATGCTTTGAAAACTATTAGGTCTCTATCCCAAAGAAACAAAGAAAAGGGAAATTATCCATATGTATGAAAATATTAGTTGGGAAAAGGCTAAACC
This sequence comes from Gymnobelideus leadbeateri, assembly GCA_011680675.1. NCBI lineage: Eukaryota > Metazoa > Chordata > Mammalia > Diprotodontia > Petauridae > Gymnobelideus > Gymnobelideus leadbeateri. The sequence goes on along the minus strand of WOXC01012037.1, from coordinate 1,208 downwards.
ACCTGCGTTATGATTGTTATGGAATAATATTTTACTATAAGAAATGTGCAGGATCATTTCAGAAAAACCTTGGAAGACTTTTATGAACTCATGGAAAGTGAACAAAACCAGGAGACCATTGCACACAGTAATGACAATGCTGTAATATTTTTTCCCAAATGCTTTATTAAATTCTGGTTTACATCATTCATTTCCATCAGATTTTGAGTTACAATTTTTCTCCATTTTTCTCCAATCCCACCACCCCAGAATAATAATCATACAGGATATCCTTTCAACCAATCTGCTCTCTCCCATCTCTTCTCCCATACCCCCTGCAACTTTTCCAGTAGGGCGAGGTGAATCCCCAAGTCCCATGCACATCTTTTCTCCCAATTATATGCAAAATAGTATTAATCATAGTATTTATATATTTTTAAAATATTTGATTGTAAAAGGAAGATAAGCAAGTCAGTATATGCTGTACATGTGTAGCTATGCAAAATATTACCACAGTAGATATATTGTAAAATACTGACTGTATTTCCCTCCCTCCCATCCCACCTTCCACCTGGTCCACTCCCCACCTTGATCTTGTCCCTTTTCAAAAGTGGGTGCTTCCAACTTCCCTCCCCCACAGCACACCGTCCCCTTCACCACCTTCCCCCATACCCCTCCCACTCTCCTGTAGGGTGGGATACCTTATTTAGTATGCATGTCATTTACTCCCTAGTCCAAATTCAATGAGAATAAGATTTTGCCTTTTTGCCTTCCTGTTACTCCCCTCCCCTGCAACCACCTTCCCCAGCCTCCTCTACATGAGACAGTTCACCCCATTGTCTCTCCCCATTCCACCTCACCACATAACTCTCTCACCTCTTCACCTCACCTTTTAAGTATCATATCTTCCTATTAAATTTGACCTGTGGCCTCTATCTATGTATACCTGAAAACATATATACACACATTCACATATGTATTCGTATGCCCATATAATCTTCTTCAACTATTTTCATACTGAGAAAAGTTTGATCAGTTACAGTTATTGTTTTTCCCTGTAGGAGTGTAAATAGTTCAACTTTGATAAGTTCGTAGTGATTTCTTTTCCCTGTTAACCTTCTCAAGCATATCTTGCTTCTTGTATCTGAATGTCAAATTTTCTATTCAACTCTGTTTTTTTCCTTTAGAATGCTTGAAAGTCCTCTATTCCACTGAATGAACATATTTTC